>SKCR01009970.1:0-22944 GCA_019454045.1 Zanthoxylum bungeanum
AATAGAGCTTCTGAACACAATGCTATCACTGAGAGAAGGTCATACACTGGAAGAGGAACTGTCATGATTACCTTGCCCAGATCAGAAAGGAAAGAGCATCGACATCAGGTACTTTTATTTTTCCTGTTATTGATATCTCATTAGCTTGTGAAACTGTCATATCTAGCAATTCGTTGCAGGTGCGAAGGAAAGTAGACGGCTGAAATCTGGAGAGATGCGGTTGCGGTTCGTGAGTGGTGAATCTCTGGATGCGATTGTAGTGAGCTTATGCAAGATTCCCTTACCTAGTGTGAGACTTTTACTGTTGGACAATTATGACCCATAACGTCACTATTTGTACAGATCATGGTGTTGTTGTACAAATTAACTATGTGACAAAGGAGATTGCACTCTTATCATTTGTGATTAGATCACCTAGATATATAAATGATAGGAGGTCCCTATGATTTGTTCCTGGACGGAGAATGATATGAGATAGTATCAGTCCACGTAGGATAAATCATTAAATACCCCTAGGCAGAGTATTATCGAGATTGGACATCGATAAATACGTAAAAGACTAGTATTACACTTGTGCACGTTGTGAGGGCACAACAACAAAGTTCTCATATATTTGGGTATAGGATACTCATGCAAGTGTAATAGGAGGTTGTGTTTTACCGATGGTACGGGAAACAGCTTCGCTCTGGATAGACTCCCGCGGAATCCCATTGGTAGTATGACTATGTGTCTATGAGAGTCTGCAATCAGGGTAGGTGTATTTGGTCTTAACCTGAGACTTGCACCGCTAATACTTATGACAATCAAAATACTTTAGTTGAGGTCGTCCAGGGCTTTAACCGGTTCTGTGTACGCCAATTCTGGGTATATTGAGAATCGTAGTGTGTTGGGTGTGATGTAAAGACGGAAGTATCACTCCAGTCATATGGAGATGATGGTCACATAGGATACAGAACTTGTTCTCTTAAATGCTCGAGCTATCGGGATATTATGACAAGGTCATTTATATCCGATTATAGAGACTAGTTGCCAGACATCCGATATGTGCTTCGTACGGGGCAGACATAATTCCAGCCCCGGGCCTAGCACGTGATCATCCGATACTGGATCGACATACACAATACTACGGTATACTACGCTTGATATAGATCCTTTATTCCTGTAAGGATATTCTCGGAGAATTGGGTAGGCATGACGCTTTGCTAAAGCCAACCTTGTCTTGTAAATCGGTACAAACGTAGTACTAGGTACTACGTGTTTGGATAGTCCGACGACCGTATTTACTGCCAACATATCCGGGGATCACATGGTCACTTCCCGAAGATTCACCGATGATGTATGACTTCGCACTTTATTAATCTGGGATTAATTAGAAAGAGAGAAAATTAATCTGGGATTATTACGGAGATATTTTATCTGGGATAAAATATTAATTAAAAGAGAGAACAACGATTAATTTGGAATTAATCGATAAAATAATATATTCGATATATTATACCAGATTGGATTTCGACGCGGAATTAAAATTAGATTTTTAATTCGGGTGAACGAATAAATTTAGAATTGATTCGTTAGCGACGTGAATAGTGATTTTGCTAGGCAATCATTTAATTACGACGCAACGAAAATTCATTAATTTGGAATTAGCGAACCCGAGCCCGAGATTATTTGCGAGCGCATTCGCATTTCGAATTCGAGTATGGCACGCAAGTCAATCAAGCGTCAAATCGCTAGTCACATCAAGCGTCAAATCACATGTCACTTGAGTGATGTGACAATTTGATTGATTGTTTGAGTGATTGATGTGGTAGTTGAAAAAGGCATTAATGGGCTTTTTCTTTTTTGACTTTTTGGTAAATGGAAATGCTTTTTGTATTTTTTTTGTTTTTGGAAAATAAAAAATAAATATATAAGTAAAACATTTTCCTTCTCTCTCCACTTGACTCACAGTCTTCATCTCTTTTCCCTCTTCTCTCTTTCACGGCTAAGAGCCATTTTTCTTTCTTCTTTGTTCTGGTCTACTGAACGAAAATGAGAAGCAAGATAAAGATTTTGTTGCAAAATCTTGTGCTAGCACACACCTGAGTCTTCCTAAGGTGATAGGGAAACGATTTCTTGAGCATGGAATCTTTTGGAAGCTTGAAGCTTGGAGCTTCAATGGAGGTCTCCCATGGCCGCATCTTGGAGGAGTGTAGGCATTGCATTTTCGCATGTGAAACCCGATGATGAGCCTCATTTGGAGGCACTACGTTTTGAGTCACGAAAGCCGCGGGAAACGGATATCGGAAGGGGAAATTCAGAATAAACAAGCTCACTGTCTTCGTTGGTGCTGCGTTCGTTACTTCGTTCGAACGGAAACAGATTGCGGGTGTTCGTGTCGCGTTTGAGGGAGCGTTCGAACGGTGTCGGTAATTCTGGTTTTGTTGCTGCTAGCCTCACCCCAGCCCATTTAGCTCCCCAAAGCCCATAAACACATCCCAAATTAATAAATAAATATTAATTTAAACATTAAACATTAAATAAATATTTAAACCATTTACCAATTAAATAAAATATTTACCAAAACTAAAAAAGAAGATATGCCTAATTAAAATCAATCTTAACCAATTAAAGCCATCATATATTTGACTTCCTAATCTAATAAGATAATTACCAATATAAAAATATTTGTATTCCTAAACCAACACAAATTAAATATTGCAACTTCCTAAAGTAAAATATTTTGTCCCCCCCTCATTCCTTTGATTTCCTTGTTTAAAACTAAATCATATCCTAATAAATGCACAAAATCCCTTCCCTTGTCAACCCTAACCCTTCTCTATATAAACAAACCCTAACCCAAGCCATTCCTCTCCTTGACACAAGCCTCCAAAACGCACCCAGCCTTGACACAGATAATTCACACCCAAAACTCTCTCGAATCTCTCTAGACTCTCTCTACACACCCAAGACTAAGCAAACAAAAGAGAAAACACTTCACACTACACAAGAAAGAAAACAAAGAACCCAACCACCATAGTCGAATCCAAAACACTTACAACCACCATAGCCGAATCCAACACACCAAACTCACCCCTTAGCCTAATCCTAAAACACCCCTAAACAACCTCCTAGATTACCTTAAAACAGTAGCCCAAAATCCCAAAAAACAGTAACTAAAAACTACATAGATAATCTTAAAATAATCACATATAATTGCACTAAGAACCCACACAAACTTGGAATAGTTCATTTGAAACGTTAAAACAGGTGGTCCGTGCAGTGAGCAGCAAGACAGAGACCGAATAGGAGCAGAACGGAGTTCGAACCGTAAGCAAAAGCGAAGCAGTGAGCTAGGACGTTGAACCAGTGGACCAGAAAAGTTGCGGAGCTTTACCCCCCCTTTCCGATCTTCGTGGAACGTGAGTCCGAGAGACGGCTTAAAGGTTAGACCTGAGGGTATCTTTTCACACTTATCTCATTTTTTATTTTCTGGTCATTTATTTTGATTATATTTTCTGTATTTGTGGCATTCGTTGTGTGTATGATGTGTTTGTGGGTATGGATGAATGAGAGATGTGTCAACTCTCGCGGTATATCGGATGGAAACCCGGACATAAATTTCATAGCCGATTCCGAATGGACGGTAATATGATCTGTACTCCGGCCACAACTCCACGTACCGCTTGGGTAAACGGCACCATCTTTCTTTGGTTGTGTTGCTTTTGTTTATTTAGTTTTCTTTACTGGAATTCAATATGTTGTTTAGTTATGCATGATTCAACCAAGCGCATGGGCTTAGTGAGTTAGTCCAAAGGTCCTCCATTTGGGAGACAAAGAGCCGAAAAGGCCACCTTGTGACACTACCTACTTCGCCGCGCCGGTTGATGTGTGTTCGGTTGGATGCGAGATACGTTCAATCGGGCATACTTAGTTTGATATTATTATCTTTATTTTCGTATGCATAATTCAATCGAGCGCATGGGCTAGTAAGTGTGATGTGAGATCCCCCATGGGGAGAGGCTAAAAGCCCTTTACCACGATGCTTTGCCGCGCCGGTTGATGTGTGTTCAGATTGGATGTAAGATGTGTTCAATCGGGCATACTTGGTTGATATGATTGTTCTATTCTTGTATGTGTGATGTGACGCGCATGGGCTTAGAATGTTGGTCTAAAGGTCATCTCTTTGAGAGATCAAGAGCCCCAAAAGGTCACCTTTATGGCAGTACTTCGCCGCGCCCTTTTATTTTGTGTTTATGTATGCGTCCCATTTCATGCATCAGGTCTGTTCCCGTTCGAACGCGTTTACGAACGCAACCCAACGCGCATGTGTTTTTGCCTATCATGTGTCAGTCTCATTTCCGTTCGAACGCGTTAACAAACGCCATACGAACGTGAGCATTCTGTCTCATTCCGTTCGAACGCGTTAACAAACGCCATACGAACGTGAGCATTCTGTTTCATTTCCGTTCGAACGCGTTTACGAACGCTACTCGAACGTGAGCATTCTGTTCATTTCCGTTCGAACGCGTTTACGAACGCTACACGAACGCGAACATACGCTGAACTGAGTCTTTTTCATTAGATTTCATGCATAGTTTTCCTAGTAGCTATCTCCACATGTATAAATGCAAATATGTTAATGTATTACAATTCATATGCTTGTGTCATGAATAACATTTGAGTATTATTTCTTGCGGTATATCGGATGGAACCCAGACGTAAATTCCGTAGCCGATTCCGAATGGATGGTAGTGCGGTCTGTACTTGGGCTACAATTCCACGTGCCGCTTGGAAAAGTGCCCATATGTGTGCTTGTATGGTTAACATGTGTGCTTGTATGGTTAATTGTGTGCTTGTGTTTTCCTGAATGTAATATGCAAGTAAAGTTGTATGTTAGTTGCTATCTTGATATATGTAAAGCATGCAAATTTAAATGTGAGATATATGTGAAATGCGTACATAAGTTTTATTTTACACATGAGAATTTAGAAGCATGATACTCTTGGAAATAAGTGTTACTTAAGCTTGATTAAATTATTACATAAATCATTTCATTACAAGTGACATAAGTAAGGGACCATTCCGAACCCAACGGTTTGAGGTCTTCCCTTGCGAGGGGTGAGTGCGGCCTTAAATCTTTATCCCGGTTCACACCGGGTGGCGACTCCATGTTATTCAGTACTTCCCAAACTAGGCCGCGAGCCTAGGAACGGCGTCGCCCAGGTCCTGTGTCCTAAAGTCTGGCGACTCCACTGGGGATAGAAAGTTGGCCCCGAAATATTGTCTTGTAATGTTTGGATTTATGCTTTAATTGACCATGTCTATAGTGGATAAATTGGGGGTTTAATCAAGGGCACTTTGAGGCTAGGTAATGGTTTGGTGTCTTCCTTCACTTACTACCTTTCTAGAAGGAAAAGCTGTGAGGGCACCTATATGGCCATCTACTCGTAGCCTTTGTGATGGACTAATTTGGAGGACTCGTTGTTTATTCCTCACACCAAGCGATAAGAGCCTAAGAGGCTTTGGGTATTTAAGTGAGCCTCGCTCCACCTTCCCTCTGGGGAATCTACAACGGGAAATCCATTTGACAGTCCGTCACACACCATAGCTCATTGGCACGTACCTAGTGTATAAAAAGGGATACGCTCACTTGGTCACTCGAACCCTTGAGTGGGGAGACCTAGTTGTGGGCTATCCTTCGCCAGTGAGAGCCTTGTCCATACTCTTGCAAATCCACCCATAGACTGGTTTGTATGGTTAAAGTAGCAATTATTTCTTGAGTATGTGCTTGTGGACCATCCTCATTTGGATGCAGTTGGACTATTGTCAGAAATGCGGGCTTGCTGGGCCATTTAAACTGGGGCAAGTTCGTACTGTATGACTATTAGGCCCAAGGCTTCTGAAATGTTGATGGGCCATTATGTAAAAATTATTATGTTATGTTTGCATTATCTCCCTTCTATGCTTATGTTTGGGAACATCATCGTTCGGATCCATTTGGACCATTTGTCATGGGATATGGGCTTGTTGGGCCATTTAAACTGGGACAAGAACGTATTTCATGACTATTGGGCCAAAAGCTTCTAAGTGATTGATGGGCCACCTTGTGCTTGTTTTCGGAATATTATCATTTGGATTTAGTTGGGCTCTTTGCCATAAGACATGAACTCGTTGGGCCATTTAAACTGGGACGGGTTCACCCTTATGACAGTTGTCCCAAAAGCTTCTAAAATGATAATAGGCCGATTTGTTGAGAATTTTATTTGATTTAATATATGTTATATATTTCTTATGCATATCATGCATGCATATACCCTGTTAACATCCTCTGTGTCTTAAAAGACACCATAGATACCTTTTGGGTTAGAGAAGGAACCAGGACTCACTAAAAGAACAAGTATGAGTGAATCCGATAATGAGGTGTCCCGTATGGATCAGTTAGAGAATGGTCTCGCCAAGATCACTGAACAGTTGCAGGCTTTGACTACTGCTATGGCTGGTATAGCTGGGTCTCGTGCCGGGGTTCATTCTGGGGATGTGAGGCAAGAGGAATCTCCGAACAGATTGGGGGATGATATCCCCGCTTTTGATGATGATATGGCAGAGTATGCAGCAGGCAGAGTATCTGGGTCTCAGACAGAGTTACAGAAACTTCGGGATCAGGTTGAGTCGGTTACCGCAAGATGAGGGGTAAGAATGAGGATTTGCTGGATTATGACACATTGACTTTTGAGGAACAGTTGCCTGCACAATTCAAGATGCCGGATATGGCTAAGTTCAACGGGAATGGGGATCCAAGGGTGCATCTCCGACAGTTTGTATCAGTCATGAGTTCAGTTGGTTTATCTCAGCGCCAGGTACAGAAAATGTTTGGAATGTCGCTTGAAGGAGCTCCCGTGGTATGGTACCACAGTTTGGAGAAGAAAGTAAAGGAAGATTGGAGGGAGTTGGCCGATGTTTTCCTGAAGCAATATGTCACTGACTTGGAGATCGATCTGTCACTCCGTGATCTGGAGAATGTTAAGCAGAAAGCGGAGGAGAGTTTTAAAGAGTATGTGGACCGATGGAGGAGTCAGTTATTGAAAATGCAGACCAGGCCTTCGGAGAAGGATCAGATCAAGATGATTATCAAGGGCACCAAGCCCTCCATTTACGGCAAGTTGAGGAGGATGACCTCTATGATTGCAGACTTTCGGCAGTTGAGGGAAACTGTCATGGATATTGAAGAAGAAGAGGCCGAGAATAGAAAATTCTATGGTCTAAGCAGGAGGCCCATTGGGGGAACATCGGGAACAAAGCCCGTTTCTGCTGAAGTTGCTGCTATCCGGAACAGGCAGTTTTCCAACTTGGAAGGCCCCTGTCTAAGGTGCTAGAGAAATTAAAGAGACAAGGGCTCTTGAAACCCTTGGATACCAAACCATTACCCAATCCCCTACCATCACATTATAACCTAAGCCTTTACTGCCACTTCCACCAACAAAAAGGCCATGACACCGACAACTGCGCCCGACTCCGCCACGAAATCCAAGACCTGATAGACTCCAAGAAAATACCCAACCCAGAAATAGAACAGCCCGATACACACAGAAACCCCTTACCCAACTACCGTGCCGTACCACCACCAGCCTACATGATCAATTCTGGCCTCCCAGAAGACCTTGTCCTAAAATCCTTTCACCCTCAAGCCTTTTGCCTGGGAATCTAGGATAGTACTAGTGAGGATGAGTTTGAGCAGAAGAAAAACTTTTGGCTGGATTTCTCTAGCAGTGATGAGGAGGAAGTAAGGGGAATGACACGTAGCGGTCGTTTTTACAATGATATGACGGAAAAGGGTAAGGAAGCTTTGACAGATGGTAGAGAAGTGGTTGAGGCTGCAGAAAATATACTGAATGAGATATAGTGCTGAGGCAATTGAGGAAGACTAGAGCACAAGTCAATATCTGGGAACTATTATGTGCATCTCGGGAGCATAGACAGGCTATGGTTGAGGCCTTGAGCAAGATTGTGGTACCGGGATGCCAACCCCGCAATGTTTGTTGGGTCAGTTCAGAAGGAAGCTTTGCAGATATCTTTTCTGAGAATGATCTCCCGCCGGAGGGGAGGAATCATAATAGGCCTTATTTATCAGGGCCGAAGTGAAGGGCAAGAAAACTTCATGTGTGATGGTGGATGACGGTTCGTCCATCAATGTGTGCCCGTTGAAAATTCTGGCAAGATTGGGTATGAAAGCAACAGACTTGGACCCCTCTATGACTATTAAGCTTTTGATGACAGTAAGCGGGGAGTTGAGGGTACCTTTGTGGCTATGGTCAAGGTAGGGCCGATTGAAGATGAGGTTGAGTTCACAGTGCTGGACATCCCAGCCACTTTTGCCTTATTGTTGGGAAGGCCTTGGTTTCACAAGCTTGGGGGCGTGCCTTCCACTTTGCATCAGATGATCAATTTCCCGTATGAGGGAGAAGTTGTTACCATCCGGGCTGAGTTAGATAATGTCGTGGCTGCCTTGGAGATACAACCTTTCACGAGATTTCAGGTATCAGCTACTTTCGAGGAATGGGTGGATCCTAGGGTGGCTAGGATTATGGAGAAGATGAAGTTTGAGCCGGGAAAAGGTTCAAAATTGTCGGATTTCAGAGGACAGACTACTCGGAAAGGTTTGGGGTACAAATCTGACAAAGAAAAGCCGAAGGTCAAGAAAAAGGGCCTGAAACTGATGGAGTGCTTTGTGAAAGCTTCAGGGTATCAAGGAGAGCCTGAACCTGTGAAAGTCAATGGGATTGTGGTACCTGGGTTTGAGATCTTCCAGGATTTGTTGGGTGAGAAACCATTGACTGGAAAAGCTGTGGAAACAGAGATTTGGGAAGAAGAATTGATGAAGTTGGAAAGCCTGACTCTGGGAGAGGATGAAAAACCTGAGGAAGACCTGATTGCAGAGGAAGAAGTGTCTCTAGATGATGAAGACATTTACCTTTCTGATTTGTTTGAATGTACTTCCGCATTATCCAATAATAAAGACATTTCTTTTGCTTACTTGCCTGAGTCATTTCCGTTTACTCTGCATGAATCAAGCATATTTGACATCAGTTCAGCCAGAACTATTGCATTTAACTTGGGTACACTTGAGAACCCCAAAGAAATTTTAATTGCAAGTGAAGTAACCTCCGAAGAGAGGGAGAAACTAGAAGAAGTGTTGGTCAGATATGCCAAAGTATTTGCTTGGTCTTATGAGGACATGCCCGGGGTAGACAGAAACATTGCCCAACACACAATACCAACTTATCCGAATATGAGGCCAGTAAAGCAGAAACTTCGACGAATGAGACCGGAATGGGCTGAGAAAGTCAGGGAGGAAGTTAAGAAGCTGATAGATGTGGGGTTCCTGGAAGTGGTAAAATATCCTGAATGGTTGGCTAATATAGTGCCGTGCCGAAGAAAGATGGGAAGGTCAGAATGTGTGTAGACTACAGAGATCTCAATAAAGCTTGTCCGAAAGATGATTTCCTTTGCCGCATATAGATGTTCTGGTTGATAGTGCGGCTTTGTCTGCTATGTATTCATTTGCAGATGGATTTTCAGGGTACAATCAGGTCCTCATGGCTGAGGAAGATAAACACAAGACTGCATTTGTTACCGAGTGGGGTACCTATTGTTACAAGGTGATGCCGTTTGGGCTTAAGAATGCAGGAGCTACTTATCAGCGGATGGCCACTACACTCTTCCATGACTTAATGCACAAAGAGATTGAGGTGTATGTGGATGACATGATGGTGAAATCAGAGACGAGAGTTGGGCATATTGAGGCATTGGAAAGGTTCCTTCAGAGAGTTGACAGATATAACCTGCGGCTTAACCCCAAGAAAGTGTGTTTGGGGTGACATCAGGGAAATTGCTTGGTCATACAGTGGGAATGGGCGGAATAGAGGTAGACTCCGAAAAGATCAAGGCAATCACAGAAATACCTGCACCGAAGACAGAAAAGGAAGTCAGGGCATTCTTGGGGAAGATTCAGTACATCAGTCGGTTTATTGCCAAGTTGACATCGGTATGTGAGCCTATCTTCAAACTGTTGAGAAAAGATCAGCCAGTGAGATGGAATGAACAGTGTCAGACCGCCTTCGACAGAATCAGAGAGTACTTGGTGAAGCCACCCGTATTGAAACCTCTGAGGCCGGGTAGACCTTTGATATTGTATTTGGCTATAGAATCAGAAGCATTGGGGGGTATGATGGTACAGGCAGATGAGACAGGGGTAGAACATGCAGTTTATTATCTGAGTAAGAAGATGCTCCCGTATGAGGCTCGATATCAGGAGGTTGAGAAGATCTGTCTTGCAGTGGTATGGGCTTCCAGAAAGTTGCGACATTACTTCCAGTCTTACAAGATCCAGGTGGTGGCAAAGGAGAATCCTCTGAAATATCTTCATTCAGTGCCTTCACTAGTGGGAAAACTGGGCCGATGGTTGGTATTGTTGACAGAGTTTGACATTGAGTATATCACCTCCAAAGTGATCAAGGGACGAGCAGTAGCGGAGTTTCTGGCATCGCAACCTGTTGAGGGGGATCAGTATAAGTTTGAGTTTCCAGATGAAGAAATCCAAGCAATAACAGTTCAGAGATGGAAGATGTATTTTGACGGAGCAGTGAATTACAAGGGAGCCGGAATTGGGATCGTGATAGTAACCCCCGAGGGAGAGACTTTGCCTTTGGCTAAGAGGTTGACATTCAGAGTGACTAATAACATGGACGAGTACGAAGCATGTGCTTTTGGTTTGACAACATTGATAGCCTTGAAGGCCGGGAGTGTGGAAATCTACGGAGATTCTATGTTAGTAGTCCAGCAGATCCGAGGAGAATGGGAATTGAAGGAAGAACGGTTGAAGCCTTACCTTTTTCACCTCAGAAAATTGGCACAGGTTATCCCCGAGTGTAAGTTTCAGCACCTACCGAGAGAAGAGAATCAGATGGCAGATGCATTGGCTACACTTGCAGCAACTTGGGAAAATCCAGAGAAGTTAGTGATGAGACCGTTGGTACTGACAACAGCAAGTAAACCTGCTTATGAGATAGAAAGAATTCTGGAAGTTGAGGTTGACGACGGTAAACCTTGGTATTGTGACATTCAGAGGTATCTGGAACGTGGTGAATTCCCGGAAGGGGCGGGCAGAAAAGACAGAATAGCCATTCAGAAGTTGGCTTCCCAGTATGTGACTTTGAGAGGGGAACTGTACAAGAGGCAGGCAAACGGTATTCAGTTGAAATGTTTGAGAAAAGAAGAAGCTCAGAAAGTGATGGAAGAGGTACACGCCGGGGTATGTGGTCCGCACATGAACGGGTTGAATCTGTCCCGCAAGATAGTGAGACAAGGTTTTTATTGGTCAACCATGGAAACAGACTGCGCGAAGATGGTAAAGCACTGTCATGACTGTCAAGTACATGGTAATTTGAATCACTTGTCGCACACAGAATTGCACGGGTTGTCAGAGCCGTGGCCTTTCTCAGCATGGGGAATTGATATGATTGGGGAAATTCGACCAAATGCATCAAATGGGCATCGCTTCATCGTGGTGGCAGTAGATTACTTCTCAAAGTGGGTGGAAGCCGAATCCTTCCGTAATGTTACAGCGAAGCAGATGGCAAAGTTCATAGCTCGGAACCTCATTTGTCGGTATGGTATGCCACTAATTCATCTTGATTATCATGTGTTTAATCTTAATTATAGTTTATTTTATGTTTATTAATAGGAAACAATGGAACATGAATCTTGGAGAAATTACACATGTTTCGGGACCTTGCAGACACATCGGAAGCACGCGGGAAGAGCGGAAACACAGAAAACACAGCACCAGAAAAAGGCACAGGCCTCCACAGCGTTGCCCATACAGAATTCCAGCAAGTTTGGCGCCGTGGCGCCCCGGAAGACCCCAGAAACATAATTTAGTCATTTTTGATGCGTACAATGACTCCAGGACTTCCCTATATAAACCCAAGTTCGTCCAAAACCCTAAAGGAGGAGAAAAGCAGAGAGAAATCACACAACAAAGAGTTAAACACATAATTTTGAGAGAGAAGAACGAAAAAGCCTCAAGCCAGATAGAATGTCTCTCCGATCTATCCAGGCTATGTCTCTCTTCTATATGGAGAACTAATCTCCTCGACAAAGCTAAGGATGAACTCTTGTAATTGATTTCTTATGTTCATGTTTTGGATTCTTGGATGTTTTTTAACGTTCAATACAATTGATGATCATTGTTCTTTATTCTTTCGATTTATAATCCAAAGTTGTCTTTTACCAACTTGCATATAGGAATAGTCATACTTCTTCTATGTGTGATGAGCGAACCCAGTTATGACTGGTAAAGTTATTTTATGAGTTAATCTTCTACTGTAATATTGCCTGTGGGTATATTGTCGACGTTAGATAGGTCATAATGATAAATTTGTGTGCTGTTAACATATAGAAAATAATTCATCAGTTACCTTAGAACTTAAAACGCTTTGAATTGAATTATCTTCTGATTGTTGGTTTGGGATGTGAAACCTTCAATTGATTAATACAAGGAATCAACAATTGAATATAGGAATTTGATACAAGAGGGATTCCCGACGGTTTGCTATTTCTCTCTACTGATAACTTTTAAGTGCTTTTTATAATCTTTGTTTTACATTTCCAATTCAATCCATCTCTTTTCATTAAGTTATTGCTAACGTTTTCTTTAAGTAAATTAGTTCATTGTAACCATCTCTCTGAAGAATCGACACCTCAACTATACTGCAATAACCGAAAGTAATTTTTTGGCGTAATCAAATTTTGGCGATGTTTCCGGGGAGAATTTACAAGCAAAAAGAGCAGGTTTGCTTAGTCAACAACAAAGCGGTAACTTCGTTCCATCTTATTTTTTTATTTTTTTTATTATTTATTTTTTGTTTTATTTTAGTTTAATTAAATTCTTATTTTTAGTTTAGTTTTTTTTTTTACTTTTATTTATGTTTCTCGTATTATTTGTGTTTGAGTGCATGCTAGACATAGGGATCGGTTTGGTAAATTTGCTAAGATTGAAGAGGAAGATTCTGATTCAAAAGTCTATTTGATAACATTTTTGCCACACCATCTACATCTAGCACACACAACATGAGTGATTAGGAGAGGCCACCCATTAGGTCTCTTGAAGTGTACCTCCACCCCACTCGCACAGCTACACCATCATGCATAATGTTTCCTCCTAATGCACCATATATAGATTTTAAACCGGGAATGATACAGTATCTCCCAACCTTTCTTGGTTTGGAGAATGAGAACCCTTATGTGCACATTAGAGAATTTGAAGAGGTTGTAGCAACCTTCCAAGTCCGATTTGGGACTACAGACACAAGTAGACTTAAGTTCTTCCCTTTTGTCCTTAAGTATAGAGCTAAAACTGGTTGTACTCTTTAAGACCTCGTTCAATAGGATCATTGGGTGAGATGCCATTGGCATTCTTTAATGAATATTTCCCACACCACAAGACTAATGCCTTGAAAAGACAGATCTCTATCTTCTCCCAAAAAGACAGTGAAACACTTTATCAAACTTGGGAGAGGTTTAAAGAGATGTTAGCTAGTTGTCTTCACCATGGGTATGAGAGTTGGGGTTTAGTAAGTTATTTTTATGACGGTCTAACCCCCAATGAGCGCCAATTCATTGAAACAATGTGAAATGATGAATTTATCTGAAAGGACCATGATGAGGCACTTGAGTACTTAAATGACCTAGCCTAGAAATCTCACACTTGGACTGGACCTAATGCCATGGATAACAGTCATAACACTGATAGGACATGTCTCACTCCTTCTAGCGGAGGCATACACCACTTTAGGGAAGATGATAGTCTTAGAACACAAGTTGAGTTATTAACTAGAGAGATAGGAGCTTTAATAGCCAAAGATAGCAAAACTATGCATGGGGTAGCCTAGTTAAAACCTCAAATGGTATGTTTTATGTGTAAGGTGATTGACCATCTGGCCCAAGAGTGTCCTATATATAGTGAGATGAGAGAAACCTATGAGGAACAATGCAATACCTTAGGGATGTACAAGAAGCCATATACGCCGTATCAGATACTTATAATCTTGGTTGGTAACCACCCAATTTTAGGATCAAACATGAGTCTCAATAGCCCACTCAAACATCGCAGCCTATAAGTTATAGTGCCCCACAGTATCACACACCTGCCATTCTTAGAAATTCTTTAGAGGACAATGTGCACGCATTTATAGAGGCCTAGAGTAAAACCAATCAAAGGTTTGAGTCATTGATAGCTCAGGTGGTTGAAGATAATAAGGAGATAAAGAGTCAAGTCTCTAAGTTGACTAATGTCCTGAGTGTGCAAGAACAAGGAAAGTTTCCATCTCAGGCTCAACCAAATCCCCAAGGGCAACACATGGCACAGGCTGATCATGAGGCATCCAATGTAAAAGGTGTTAATGCCATAATCACTAGGAGTGGTAAGAAGGTAGGCTTGCAAGACACCTCCAACATTATAGGTGACCCTAAAGATAGTGGTACCAATATTCCTCAGTAAGAACAAGAGACACATATCCCAATTTGAGTACTTTTCCCTCAAGCTTTTAGGCCAATTGTAAGAGCTCCAGACCCTAATGGTGATATCCTATAACATTTAAAGCAAGTAAAGATTAACCTTCCTTTGTTACATGTGATCAAATAGGTTTCCACATATGCGAAGGTTTTGAAGGATCTATGCACCATGAAGAGAAAGCATTATGTGAAGACGACTGCATTCTTGACAGAGCAAGCAAGTGCAGTAATTGACCAGAGGGCCCCACCAAAATATAAAGATATGGGATGCCCCACTATTACTTGCCACATTTATTAGATTTAGGTGCTAGTGTTAATCTTATGCCATATTCTATCTATATGCAGCTATGACTTGGAGAGATTAAACCTACATCAGTGGTTTTATAGTTAGCTGATCGCTCTATCAGAACACTGCGGGGAGTAGTTGAGGTTGTTTATACTACAAATTGATAAATTCTATTATCCTGTTGATTTCCTGATTTCAGACACTCAATCCTGTGGTTAACATTGAGTCAAAAATTCCACTTATCTTAGGAATACCTTTTCTTGCTACAGCTAATGCCCTTATCAATTACAAGAATGGTCTCATGAAGGTATCATTTGGGAATATGACACTGGAAGTGAATATTTTTCATGTTGAGACACAACCACGAGATGATGATGAGTTCCATTATACATACATGATAGACACAGTCTTACCGGAAACAGCTTCTTTACAATATGAATCTAACCCTCCCGAACTGGAACTGATCCCAAAGAACTGTAAAAAGAGGAAAATGAGAGTTAGTGCTCACTTAAAGATGATCATTGGAAAGTTAAAGAGGAGGTTGAGCCAATTTTTCCTTCCGTGCAGCCTAAAATGTCAGCCATCAATAGACTCTCGGGGATCAATGGATATAATGCCGCAGCCAGCCATAAATTCTTTTTCATGTCTTAATCACTAGTGGATAACGAATAAGAAAAACCATGGGAATACCTGGTCCGCTGCATGGAAGCCACCATGACCACTTGGGAGATTACATCTAGCTGAAGACGTTAAACTTAGCGCTCACGGGGAGGCAACCCTTGCATCTGCATTTATTTATTTATTTTATTTATTTTATTTATTTTGTTTTCGTTACTTTAGTTTTATTTATTTTGTGCTAATCGCATGTTTATTATTTACATGAGTATTTATGCAGGTGTTAGCGCAACTCACACAACCCACACAACTAA
This sequence comes from Zanthoxylum bungeanum, assembly GCA_019454045.1. Classification (NCBI taxonomy): domain Eukaryota; kingdom Viridiplantae; phylum Streptophyta; class Magnoliopsida; order Sapindales; family Rutaceae; genus Zanthoxylum; species Zanthoxylum bungeanum. The sequence continues at coordinate 15,769 of SKCR01009970.1, forward strand.
AGTCTTACCAGTATGAACCTGATCAACTCCATGCCTGGTAGTGTCGTTCCTCACTCATTTTTCTTTATATTTATCTTACATTGAGGACAATGCAAGTTTTAAGTGTGGGGGTGTACCCATGTAGTGATAATACCTGTTATAAGATAATGTCTGTTATAACAAATAAAAAAATTTGAATTATTTTGTCTATTTTTAGTCCTTAATAGTAAAGCATAAGTCCAATGATGATATTGTTTGCTTTAGGATGAAAACTTAGAAACGATAAGTTCCTCATGTACTTTTATCTAATGCCTTGAGTAGTTGATTTAGGTTAGACTGGTAAGCACTTAACTATAGGTTTTTAGCAGTAAGAACCTAAGTAGTTGGCAAAGTGACTAGTTGAAGAAATTGCATGTCGATGAATGACCGTTTGCTTAGATGTTTATCCTAATTTGCTAGTGTTATGATGTGTGGTATGGTTAAAAATAAAATGAGAAAGTCTCGAAAGAAGAAATTAAACCACCTATAATTGATAAACATGAAGCTACCCATGGGCGAGTGTTAGGACCCCCATGAGGAGAAATGCTACCTTAAAGGGTATGTGTGTTTAAAAAAAAGAAGAAAATAAGAAAAAGTTGAAAATAAGAAAAAAAATAAATAAATATATACCATACTGATCACAGGCAATTACAGAGCACAATTGAGATATCTAGGTTGGTTTGACCTATTGGATCCCAATTTTTAAACGAAATCATTGAGTTAGATTACCTAGGAGTCGAGCTGTGAATGAACCTTTACAACACACATTATGAGTCTGGCTTAGATGATTTTTCAAGGACTTGGATTCAAGTTGCTTTGAGTACTTTGAAGGTTCTCTGATTTCATTACTAGGCATTCATTGAGGACAAAAATATGTGTAATTATTAGGACTATTTCATTTTGTTAATTTTGCATGATTGCATATGTTTTGAATGACGTTTGTGGGTATCGTCGCTGTAAGCCCTCACGAGACTATAACTCGTTCACTATGGCCGCCTAGGGGTTTAAAGGCTTGTTGCATACGCTAAATGCAATCGTGATCCCTATAAAATTGGCTTAGATAGTTTTTATTTATTTATTTCTTTTTAATTTAGTTTAGCTCTTACTTTCTTTTTGCGCTTGAATTGCTAGGGACTATTAGTTCTTATTTTCTTTTTACGCTTGAATTACTAGGGACTAGCAATAAGCTGGTTGGGGGTTGTGATAAGTGCATGAAAATGTACTTTGAACATCACTAATTCGGCTTGATTATCATGGGTTTAATCTTAATATAGTTTATTTTTTGTCTTATTATTAGGAAGCAATGGAACATGAATCTTCGAGCAATTACACATGTTTCGAGACCTTGCAGACACATAGGAAACACGCGGGAAGAGAGGAAACACAGAAAATACAGCACCAGAAAAAGGCAATGGCGCAGCGGCACCAGGGAGTGGGCACCGCGACGCCTGATCAGCGTTTCCCATACAGAATTCCAGCAATTTTGGCGCTGCGGCGCCCCGGAAGACCCCATAAACTTAATTTAGTCGTGTTTGATGCGTAAAATGACTCCGGGACTTCCCTATATAAACCCAAGTTTGTCCAAAACCTTAAAGGAGGAGAAAAAAATTGAGAAAACACACAACAATGAGTTAGAAACATAATTTTGAGAGAGAATAACGAAAAAGCCTCAAGCCAGACAGAATGTCTCTCCGATCTATCCAGGTTATGTCTCTCTTCTATATGGAGAACTAATCTCCTAGGAAAAGCTAAAGATGAACTCTTGTAATTGATTTCTTATGTTCATGTTTTGGATTCCTAGATGTTTTTTAACGTTTTAATACAATTGATGATTCCTTGTTCTTTATTAACTTTCGATTTATAATCCAGAGATTGTGTTTTACCAACTTGCATATAGGAATAGTCATGCTTCTTCTATGCGTGATTGGGGAACCCAGTTGTGACTGGTAAAGTTATTTTATGAGTTAATCTTCTGCTATAGTATTTCATGTGGGTATATTGTCGACGTTAGATAGGTCATAACGATAAATTTGTGTGCTGTTAACATAGAGAAAATGATTCATCAGTTACCTTAGAACTTAATACGCTTTGAATTAAATTATATTCTGATTGTTGGTTTGGGATGTGAAACCTTCAATTGAGTAATAAAAGGAATCAACAACTGAATATAGGAATTTTATATAAGAGGGATTCCTGACGTTTTGCTGTTTCTCTCTACTGATAACTTTTAAGTGCTTTTTATAATCTTTGTTTTACATTACCAATTCAATCCATCTCTTTTCATTAAGTTATTGCTAACGTTTTTTAAGTAAATTAGTTCATTATAATTATCTCTCTGAGGAATCGACACCCCAACTATACTGCGATAACCGCAAGTAATTTTTGGACGTAATCATTAAGTCTAAGGTTATGTCTCATTAGTTGTACACACCATTGCTTGTACCTAGTGAGCCATGGGTAGATCTATCAGTGGACTTTATGTTGGGTTTACCTAGGACTAGGTAGGGTAGGGATTCCATCTTTTAATTGGTTGATAGGTTCAGTAAGATGGCACACTTTATAGCATGTCATAAGACTGATGATGCTACTAACATTGCTGACTTGTTCTTTAAATAAGTAGTATGGCTCCATGGAATTCCACGGAGTATAGTTTCAGATCGTGATGTTAAATTTCTTAGTCACTTTTGGAAAGTTTTATAGGGTAAGCTAGAAACTAAATTGTTGTATTCTACTACTTGCCACCCCCAAACTTATGGTCAGACCGAAGTGGTTAATAGGACTTTGACTCAGTTATTGCGTACTATTATCACTAAGAACTTAAAAACTTGGGAGGATTGTTTGCCTTTTATTGAATTTGCATATAATCGTAGTATTCATTCTTCTACATCTTATTCACCATTTGTAAATATTTATGGTTTTCAGCCACTAACTCCATTGGATTTGTTACTGTTGCCTGTTGATGAGCATTATGGGTTAGATGGAAAAAGGAAAGCTGATTTGGTGAAACACATACATGAGAAAGCAAGAGAGTACATACAACGGAAGAATGAGTAGTATGCTTCTTATGCCAATAAAGAAAGAAAGCATGTGGTATTTCAGCCTGGTGATTGGGTTTGGGTACATATTGTTAGGGTTGGTGCTCAGAGTGCCAATCTGGATCGTATTTACGTCCGATTCATAAATACGAGTGATTCATTTTTCCATAATATTACTTATTTATTGGTATCACCTCTTGTCTTTTGTACATATATTCAATCTAATTATGATTGGATATTCAATTACGATTAGATTGAAACTAAATCTGGTTTAGTGATACGTGTATATTAGACAAAGACCCTAGGATTTACAATCTAGTATGCAGTTACAACGTAGTTTGTAATTGACATTGGGAAGCGCACTATAAGATGTATATCCTTAAATAAAGTTCCTGGTCAAGATTTACTAACACGGGTCGGTTAGTAAAATCTGCTGAGACCAGTATATGTTGTATATCGTGACTTGGTCCGATGGTTTATCCCAATAAACCATGAGTCTCGGGAGACTCGTATAGATATATCGGTATTTATTTGATAAACACTGAACGACTCACTGAAAATTTCCTAATAGATGGTACACACTTTGATGGTAATCACGTCACTGATCTATTCATGATTAGACCTCCGTCTGTTCGTTAGGTGTGGACTAATGCTCATGATATCCAGTGTGTATTAAGATAGGATCTGTCAGTTCTGTGTACAGGGCATAGGCATCCTCACATGTTTACGATCTAGTAAATCCATGGTCGTGGTATAACTTCGGAAATCAGTTTCGAGTGTTATTTAGAGATCATAAATTCAAAGTCGATTATATTATACCGAACGGATTTGATGTTTTCATCTATATCCCAGGTATAATATGGATAGCCTGTGACGGAGGGATTATACGTATGTAATGACCTCGACTTGCATAGTTTAGTGAGATTATCTGTGGTCATCATAATTCATGAGTGGGTGAATTATGGACACGAAATTGGATTTCGTGATGGATAAACCTAAACTTAGAGAGTCCCACAATATGAAGTGTACTCATTGAGCACTTGGGCAACGCGATATGAATAATATGGATTATTCATAATACTTCATCAGATTAAATGAGTTAATTCGGATCATTTAATCGGTTAAACGATAACACATGCATTAAGGATTTTTGGTCATTTAATAATTATTGTGTATTTGAATTTGATACATAAATTGATTAGATACACATTAATTAATCGTCAAATGAGATTTTGACACATGCCATTAATATATGTATTAGTTATTTATTGTAAATAAAAATACATATATAATAATAATTATATTAATTAATTATTTAAATGTTAAATATTTAAATGATTAAATAATATCTATATTTCATAAATGTTATGAAATATGGTTAATTATTATTGGAACAAATGGCATGATTTAATTAAACTTAATGTGTGCAATTTTGATTGGATAACATAAAGTTTAATATATATTTAATTGGATTAAATTGCACAAAATGACCAATTTAACCCCCTAAGACAGTCACTTTTCCATTTTATTTTGAAAATTTAGTTTTCTTCCTTATCTTATCTACCATGGCCGAATATGAGATCCCAAAATACCTCTCAAATATTTCTTGATGGTTCAAGGAAAGAAAAGAAGAAAATCAAGAAAAAGGCTTAGGAAAAAAAAGGATTAAAGGTAACTCTTCAATTTCCTAAGCTTAGAAATTTTGTTTCATGTTTCTTGATGATCTTATGAGATCCTAGGTTTTCTTCTTTTCATAAATATTGGGGCTTTTGGTTGTGGTGGATGAAATTGGAAGTGATGAAGCATGTGTGAAGTGATTTGGATGGAATTAGTGTAATTATTGTCCAATTTAGTCATTTGATGACATGTTTCCATTCTAGAGTGTTATGACCACTCTTAAAGTGCCTATAATTATTCTTGGGTGGTTCATGTGTGGTGACTTTGATTGGTGTTGTGGATTAATTGGATTAATCTTGAAAATTAGATTTAAAGCATGAAATTAGGTAATTTCGGTTTTTGGATCCGTTCTGGAAAAAATTGAAATTTTGTGATGAATTTGATGTCATATGAATGTATTGGATGTGTTTTGGGAGTTGGAACAATTATCAGAAAGTGTTTCGGAGTTGAAATAAGCGAAAACGGTGAAAAACGGCGTTACCGGGTGACTTTTGAGCCAACCGGGTGACGACTGTCCAAACAGTGAGTTCATCACTGTTCGGGCAGCCCATGAACTTCCCTAACACTATTGGGGCTGACCTGGGTAGTCTCCATAAGTGTTGGGTGGTCGGTTGGGTCAAAAACATATTTTGCGGAAAAATATTTTTTGTAAAAGTTTCGCGACATTTCATATATATTCATGTCGTTATTTGATATCGGTAAATGTGTTTAGGTGATATACGAATAAATTATTCATATTAGATATTGAATAATTTATTCGGTATTTTGAAAAAGTTTTAAAATTACGATTTCGCCCGAACCGCGCTTCCGCTGCACCCTTCGCCCAAAACCCCAACACATATGTGCAAGGAGAGATTTCCTGAACAGCGTAAATCCCAGCTACAACCGAGAGGGGATGTTCCATTTCAAGACTTGGAAAGAATTAATGACAATGCGTAAAAATTTGATTTACAATGTGAGTATAATGTGTCTGCTATATTTAATATTTTTAATTTAACTCATTTTGATGCAGGTATAGATTCGAGGTCGAATCCTTTTCAAGAGGGAGGGAATGACACGAATCAAGCCACTCAAGGAACACTAGATATCACAACCGGAAATATGGTAGAGACTTTGTAAGTGACAACAGGGCCAATCACACGCCAAATAGCTAAAAAGATCAAAGACGCAATGGCGGGGCTAGCACAGAATGCCATGGTCTAGTGTGAAAAATAACTCCAAGGCACAATGGCAACACATGAGGGCTTCTATTGAGTGGATCCAAAGCTATTTCACTTGACCCAAGTAATACCAGATTAATGTACCAGCAATTCTGAAGTCAAGTACCATTTTTGACGAATCAAGCCGAATTAAGTCCAACACCAAAAATTCGGCCAAGACAAGAATTATTAGGCTTCAAAACACATCATTGAGTCTATATACATGAAGGCTATGAACATTTTTGGGATGTTTTTGTCAAGGAGACAATTTAGATTTGGCTTTGAAAAACTTGCCACCTTTGTTTGATTTTTGTGATTTCGTTGTTTTTCCTTTTGTTGAATTTTTTTGAAACGTTGTTGATGAATTTAGCCACCTTGTTTGACATTTTTGGTAAGTTGTCTAGATTGTTAAATGACTATTAAGGGCATAGCCTTTAAATGTCCATTAGTTAGCCATTAAGGATGTTTTGGTCATTTTATGTCCATTAAGGTTTCTCTCTTTGTATTATATAAACTCTTATCTTCTTAATGGAAAGGTAATGACCTATTTTCGAAATTAGCTTCATCTTGAAAGCTTGACTTTGTCCAAAATTACTTAAGGGAGGGATTCCCTTTATTTCATGTAATCGACTTATCTAAGGCATGGTAACCTTAGTGGCGTCTCTATGCTAGCAGAACACTACAAGGAATCATCTTAAGGGTTCTCAAAGACAATTTCTTTGTGGGTCTTCTTTGTGGCCCTGGAAGGGTTTTGTTCCTACAAAATATGATTTATATTGCTTGGGGTTCTATCAGTTGCGAAGGGTTTGGTTGGCCTTAAATATCCAGGTGAGTTCTGCATCATATGGACCGGTAGAAAACCGAATCTTAATTATGTTAAGGTTTGGGGCTGCCTTGCATACATCTGGGTGGCTCAGCAGAATAAGCTTTTACCTCAAGGGCAAAAGTTTAGGTTTGTATGATATCCTTCAAATATAAAAGTATATTTGTTCTATGATAACGAGCATCAAAATGTGTTCGTAGCTCGTTTCGGAAAATTTCTAGAGGTAGAATTTTTTACTGAATGAGGTAGAATTTTTTGAACTTGATGAAGTACAACCTGAGACCAACGAACCAACGGAGGAACCTGAAGTTCAAGTAGATGAAGAACCTTCATTACCCACACTTTATAGGTCTGAAAGGTTATCTAGATCTCTTGAATGCTTGTATTTGATATAAGAAAAGAGTCTCGATATTCTCTTAGTTGA
>SKCR01009971.1:0-22919 GCA_019454045.1 Zanthoxylum bungeanum
GAATAACCCGAAGTTAATAATTCAGAATATTTAATTAAGAGTTTAATTAATATTTCGAGATTATTGGAGCTCAGAACCATAGGTACATTTGGTCCCCATGCTAGCTCGATATATTGTAGCAGATTAAATATAATTGGATTGTCCAATTATATACTCATATATATATATATATATTATTAATATGATTAATAATAAATTTTGTCACACTTGAAACTATATATTAATTTTAATATATGGTTTTTTTTATAATAAATGATTATATGATAATTATTTCTTATAAGTTATTAAATTTTATATTATAATATAATAATGATTTAATTTTTGTATTTTCAAAATTAGGTTTTTGGAAACCCTTAGTTGGTTTTAGAAGTTACACCTTTTAAAAGGTGATAACATATTTATTTTTGTAACATCTTTTGTCATTAAAGTAAATTTGATGTTACAAAATTTTTACAAATAACCCAAGGCTGGTCGAATTGTCTAATGGTAAAAGGGGAAGGGTTTTTTTTATTTTGTAAAATAAAACCCTAAGTATAAAAGGTTAAATCAATTTTCCTTTTCACCCTAATTCATTCGTTGTTTCATACCCTAGCAACCTTAGTTCATTTTCTCTCTCAAGAGTTGAAAGAAAAGGAGAAGAGAAAAACAAAACCAAATTAGTTATGTGACAATTGTTTGATCTCTAATGTGTTTAGAGATTAGTTTGTGAGTCTAGCCCACATTAGTTTATGTTAGTTGCGAGACATAGTACGAAAGACTATTTGATGTCGAACCCAAAATTCATCTTCATCTTCCTTACTCTCTACCAGACAGCAGTGAGCATTTTTTTCAGCTCACAGCCGTATATTACTTTGGGTTTTGGGGCTCAGTTTTATTTGATTTTAATCCAGATTATTAAGGAACATTAAGGAATGTTTTAAGATTATTGTGGGCGCTGGTTTTAATTGAAAAATTATAGATGAAACACAGTGGGTATTCACGCAAATTAGGGGCTATTCTGGTAGTGAGCTGGGCGCGATTTCGGGTCCAAAACAGTCCGGATCTGAGCCGCTATTCGGGGGCTATTCTGGGGCTAAAATTTTGTTAAAAACAGAAGCAAAAATTCAGTGAAGGATCTGTTCACATTCAACTAGTCAAAGGGAAGGGTAAAAAAAATTTCAAGGCTGATCCTAGGTGCCTAAGGTGTTTCCGCTGCGCTAGAAAATCGGTTCCTACACATTTATCTATATATCCGCTTACAATATTTCATGTAAATTTGATTTTTTTTTGTTTAAAAAAAAAAACAACAGACAATTCTATATATATTCATCGTACACAGAGACGTTACTAATATACCCAGTCTTCCTCACAGAGAAGTTGTTTACAGAGTTGACCAAGCGAATAACAAGTTAATGATTGAACATAACACTAGGAAACTTTCTATATTTAATATTCGAAAACATTAAAAATATTGACATTTTGTTCAACTAACGATAACTATAAAGTTATACACGTGTTGATGGTGGTTTTTCACCCTAATAAAGGTTCAAATACCGAGGACGGGTGAGATATGTATGGTACTTGGACCAAAAATTGATAATAGGGGCTGAAGGGCTTGGAGAGACAGATGAAGTTTGACAGAAGGACCTGACCTTATTATACGAAGGTGTTTTCCCGAGAGTAGAGCCCGCTGGAGTATTGATAAGTATCATATGTCTTGGTATACCGAACTGAGGAATGAAGATGGGATCACAGGCCGACCTGTATTGGAGTCATATGACGTATGCCCTACTTGGAAGTTTGGGCTTATAGAAGGATGATGCGACTGAAGTTGGTCAACAGCTCTCCTTGGGAAATGACCCTACCAGAAAAAACAGTATCGGAGCAGTTGAGTTGCGGGCCACCACACCAACCAAGCGTGTAGCAGTGGCCAAAAGGTATGAATTATGGGTTTTCAGTGATAGGGGTGGTTGAGCCAAGAGTCAGTACGGCTGTTTGCAGAGTGGTAAGGGGGAAAAAATGGGGCAATGATGACAAAATTACATAAGATGACATCATAGACGGTGGAATAGTAGATTTGGGAGCCGAGATAAAGGGGTTGAAGTCTATGATTAAAGGGTCGGCTATTTTATGCATTACACAACTTTGAGAGAATTTGAGAGTTGAAGGGTTAGTAAGAGAGTGAAAAAACATATCAGCACCTGACCACTTGAGAGATTTGTACCGGGCTTGCTGTAAAACCTGAGGTGTTATTTTGGCCTTCTTGTACCCCCACTTGTAACTCGGGTTAGTCTTGACCTCGAAGAAGTAATAAAATACACTATTTTTACTCGTAGACGTAGGTTGGAGCCACTCTCAGTCGAACCAGTAAACTCTGTGTTTTCTTGTCTGCTTGTTAAATTTTATTTTGGTTCCCTATTATCCAAACAAATTCACTACTGAGTAAAGTTTATTCGAGGAGTTAATTTCCTATATTACCCATCGAACGAAAAACAATCGTTAACAGTTAGCGCCGTCTATGGAGAATTAGTACAAAAAGCAGCAAACACACTGAGACGATGGCAGTGGAGGAGAATCATAAAGTTTCAGAGGTATCAACGGCAGAGTGGAAGACAAAGATGGAAGAAAAATTACGGTTGGAAATGGAGAACGCAAAAAGAACAAAGAGGTAACCTTGGCCTTCATGAAAACCATGGCGGAGAAAATTGAGAAGTTGGAGAAAAATAATGAGGGCAAATATGTGCAAGCCCTAGTTGGCAGATGGGAAAGATTGCCAGTGGTAAGCGAGCATTCAGAATGGAAGAGGATCGTGAGGTTGGGGGAAAGAACGCTCATAAGGTGAGATCAGGGGTTGTGGCTAGTGCTGCACTTGTATAGGAGCCCTGGGAGGAAGATGATGATAACTGACCCCCAGAATCATCCTGTAATAACTCGTGTTTTGGAAAGAGTATGCTTGGGCGATACCGATGGCGGAGATGAAGAGTTCCGAGCGGAGAGAGATATCACACTCAAATAAGCGAGTACGGTGAGGCATCGAGAGCCATATGAGATATTGGTTCCAGAAAGAGATGAGGAAATGGGAAAAGAGCGCATGAGGATGTGCTCATGACGACCAAGATGCGGAGGTAACATCTCCTTTTATAAGGAAGTGTTGGAGGTGGAGTTCCTTATGAGGTTCTTCATGCCTGTGATTGACATCTACAAGGGTAACACATACCCTAAGTCTCATGTTGAGAAATTCACCTTACTCATAAAGATTCAAGGTGTGTTAGGGGAATCAGTCTGTAAGGTATTTCCCCTAACCCTAGGAGTGTCGGCAAGCTTATGGTTTATAAACTTGACTCTGGGAAGTATCATCAACTTTTCACACGTAATGAAGTCTTTCTTGCGCCATATTAAAGGAGTGTACGCACCGAAAATGATAATTGGTTCACAGAGGACGATGAAACAGTGGGATGAAGAGCTGATGAAGAATTTTTTTAGATAGATACCACAGTTTGGTATTGGAGGCAGGGGCATACGAGTCCCCGGAACACTTGGAAACTATCAATGGAGCATTAAAGTTTGGAGATTATGGTCCCACCTCAAGACTCTGAAGATTCCATACTAATCAAAAGCTTTGGAATAGGCGAGGAAGTTTGAGCTGCTAGAAGAAGAAGTAAAGATATCCCGATGAGGTGCAACTCGGGTGAAGAAATCGCCAAAGTTAGATACCCGTCACAATAGAGGTGGTGATTGGAAGGGATCAGACCTGAGGCAGAGGGTGTTCAGGCCAATAAATCATGGAAACCCAACATCCGAAAGTAGGCTCCAATTAAGGTTGCACATGTCACGGGGGGTACATCATATACAACGCGGAACTGGCCACTATCTCAGATAGCTTGGGAGATACAAGATAAAGGGTTGTTGATAGAGCCTGACCTGAGGAGATTGCCGATGGACAAGAGGAATGTTAGAGCTTATTGCACACATTATAATGCAAAGGGGCATAGCACCGAGAACTGCAAAGATTTGTGGGAGCAGATGGATGACCCATTGAGGAATGGTTACTTCAAGGAGTGCGTTGATCATGAGGCCATGATGGTTAGAAAACGAAGGGAGTAGAGGCATATATTCACTATAGTCAGATGAAGAACATTGGCCGGAGATTCGAATCAGGCATGGAAGAATTATTGTCGGATCAGTAGCCTTAAAGTAATGACTACAAAGAGGGTCCCAAGGATTCAGAAATCTAGACCAGTCCCAATAATATTTACATAAGAGGTTGCTCAAAGAGTGAGTTATCCTTATGATGACGCATTAATAATTAAGGCCAATATCGACAGAATGGAGGTGGATCGATTATTAATAGACCCCAGAAGTGCGGTAGATATCATATCCAAGGAAGTCTTAAATGGTTTGGGCGTAGAGTTCACCATTTTGATTCAGGATGTAGCCCCACTGTATGGGTTTAGGGGTGATATGATGATTCTACTAGGTCGGGTGTAATTGACAATGACCTTTGGGAAAGCACCCCATACCCGGTTTATAATGATTGATTTCAATGTAGTTGATTGTTTGAGCAGTTACAAAGTGATTTTGGGAAGGCCTTTCATGATGAATCAATGGTAGCTATGTTGAGCTACTATCTGAAGTTCCCAACCAGGGATGGGGACGGGGTAGTTTGTGGAAGTCAAAAAGTGGCGAGAAGGAATATGAATGAAAAAGAAGAGGTCGCGGTTAATGTGGAATCGACTGATGCCCAACCCGAGGACCCCACTCAGTATGGAGGAGTAGGGGAAGAGTTGGAATCAGTGGAGCTTTTTGGTTCGGAGAAGAGAGTCAAGGTCGGAGTAGGGTTGGAATAAAGTCTGAAGAGGCATCTCATAAACTTTCTGAAGGAATATGCAGACATCTTCACATGGAATCACATGGATATATCCGGAATAGATCCTCGAGTCATCTGTCATCTTCTATCGATAGATCATGCTCATAAGGCTGTGAAGTAGAAGAAAATGACCTTTAATAAGGAACGGTACGAGGCCATCTATGAGAGTTAGATAAGTTGATGAATGCCGGGTTCATCAGAGAAGTCAAGTATTTAGAGTGGGTATCAAACGTGGTCTTGGTGAAGAATGTCAATGGAAAGTGGAGAATGTGTGTAGATTTCTCTGATTTCACAAGGCTTGCCCAAAGAACAACTTCCCATTTCCTAAGGTGGACCAGCTGGTAGACTCAACAGCCGTCATGGATTGGTAAGTTTCATGGATGCGTTCTCGAGATACTATCATGTCAAAATACATCCCAAGGACGAAGAAAAAAACCTTCGTCACAAATCAGAGGCTCTATTGCTACAAGTTGATGTTTTTCGGATTGAAGAATGTATGGCCATATATCAGAGATTGTTTAACCGAGTCTTCATGCCACCCATCGGTAAGATAATGCAAGTCTATGTCGGTGACATGATAATAATAACTGTAATGTCTGCGGACCATTTGAATGACCTCATAGAAACTTTTGAACTCTTTATGAGGTATAATATGAGGCCAAATCCAAAAAAAAATGCCTTCGAAGTATCCTCGAGAAAGGCTTTGATGTATAGGGTCAGCGCAAGAGGCATTGAGGCCAACCCTTAGAAGATCAATGCGATGTTAGATTTGAAATCACTATGCATAGTGAAAGAGGTGCAGAGCTTGACTGGTCGGGAAGCAGTGCTCAACCGATTTATTTTTACGGCCAGTGATAAATGCCATGTCTTCTTCGAGTTGATCAATAAGGAAAAGAAGGGAGTTGAATGGATGAACTAGTACGAGAACGCATTTCAACAGCTTAAAGGGTACTTGAGCCGACCTCCATTTCTGGCCAAACCAATTCCAGATGAGATGTTATTTCTATATTTAGATGTTTCAGAGCATGTTGTAAGTTTGGTGCTAATACAAAAAATATATATATAACACAAAGGCCAATGTATTATTCTAACAATGTATTGTTAGATGCAAAAACATGGTACCCAACACATTAGTTGTTGGCCCTGTCTCTAGTTACTGCAGAGAGGAAGTTGCGACCTTACTTCCAAGCTCACCCCATCGGGGTATATATAGACCTCCCACTTATATAAATTTTGCATAGACTTGAGACTTTGGGTCGTCTGGTAAAATGGTCAATAGAGCTTAACGAAAATGATATATGTTACCTACCCTGATTATCTGTTAAGGGACAAGCTCTAAATGATTTTATGGCCAAATTCATTGTGCCCCAAGTAATGATGGTTAGGGAAAAGAAGTGAGAATTTTTTATTGATGGGTCAGTTAACTCGTTAGGGTATGGGGCTGATGTCATCCTCAGTAATGAACAGAGTGATAAGCTAAGCTAAGCTATGCATTAAGTTTTGTGTTTGATGCAACCAAAAATTAGGCCGAGTATGAAGCGATCATGTCAGGGTTGAGGCTTTGTAAGGTAGTTAGGGTAAGATATGTGATAGTGAAGAGTGACTCACAACTGGCTATCCAGCAGTTGAACGATGGGTTCCGGGCAAAGGAATCTAATATGATACCTTACCTTATGAGGGTGAAAAAATTGGACGAAGGAATGAGGAATATGAACTTCGAGCAAATCAATCGAGAGAATAATTAACATGTGGATTCATTGACTCGACTGGCATCGTCCATCAAGTCTACGATTCCTCGGGTATTCCCCTTAGAGATCCATGAACCTAAAAGTGTGGGAGGTTATAGTGTGATGGAGGTAGAAGTTGAAGTTGAATCGACCCGGATAGACCCAATCAGAAGGTACCTAGAATCCAAAGATTTTCCAGGGGACAAGAAGGAGGTGAGAAAGTTTAAATATAGGAGTGTGTGTTTTTGCCTAATAGATGGGTACTTTATAGAAGGGACTACACAATGCTGTTTATGAGGTTTCTTGGGCTAGATGAGGCTAATTATGTGCTGAGAGAAATCCACGAGAGCATCTATGGAAGCCATGCTGGTGGGAGATCTATTGCCCAAAAATCACTCAGGCGGGGTTTTTCTTGCTAAAGATGCATCAGGATGGACTCAAGGTTGTTAGCAACATATTCTCAAGATGGATTTTGATGATGCAACACTTGAAGTATTCGATGCACATTAGCGAGACATTATAAAAAAATATCGAAGCACATTGGTGGTGAAGACCAATGAATGTGAAAAATTGCTAAGTCTTAGCTTATGGATCTAATTGTAAAGTGATATGTTTACTTAAGTATCTAAGCTCATAGAACACAAGCACATTCATATAGAAGCATTAGGGTCATGTGCAAAATATTTTAAACCTTCAAATCCTGTATTTTATACTGAGACTGGCATACCGGTCTCATATTGGTCACCATATTGATGGACCTGCTCTGTTTTCAACCTCTCTAGAGCCGACACGCATCATACATGTCCCATACCGATCCACCAAACCAGTCTATCTAGAGATTACATAGCCACTGGAACTGACATGAATCATACCGGTGTTTATACCGGTAAGCTGAAGTGTTACATACATGCTGGAACCGGCAAGGGTCATACCGACCATTATACCAGTGTCCATACTGGTGAGGCTATTTGTTATACATGCTTACTGGAACTGGCAAGGACCATACCGGTGATCATACCAGCCTAATAGATATATTCAAACAATAATATAGCCGTTGAGGAGCCGTTGCCTTGTCAGACTGTCATACCGGTGTCTGGAGACCGGCAAACTAGTCTCAAACAGAGTAGTTGGGGCAGCTTTCATTTTCTCTATAAATAGGCCCCAATTTTTTTTTTTGCAAATGATCGTACACTTTCATATAATTTATTCTAAGGCAAAAACATAGAGTTTTGTAAACCTTCATAATCATACACTCTCATACATCAAGCTCACACACTACACCTTAACATTCAATAGTAATGAGCTTAGAACACTTGAGTACACATTGAATCTTCATTATCTTTATGAGTGCTCAAGTGTATTCGTAAATATTTTTATTAAACACTCGTAAGAGGTTATTGAGTGAGCCTACGCATAAAACTTATTGTAGAGGTTTTTAAGTGAGCCTTTTATCTAAAACTCATTGTAAAAGGTTTAGAGTGAACCTAGTATGTAAAACTCTTGGTTGCGGGTCAGCCATGAAAAACTCGTTGTTAGTGGAAATCTTCAAGTGCGGCTTGAGGGAGTGGACGTAGGCATTGTTGGTCGAACCACTATAAATCACAGTGTTATTTTCTCTAACCTTAAACTCTTTACTTATTACAAGTTTTATTATCTATATGTTTATTATTAATTAGAAACTTACATATAGGTGATATATTACAATAGAGAAAATCAACATAAGCTTAATTAGTAAAACAACATAAAATCGGCAAGAATTTTAATTTCCACATTATTATGCTATAATCCAATTAACCCCCATCTTAGGTATATAAAGTTGTAATTGGTATTTCTTGTAGGTAATTTCAGGGGTGGCCCGAGCTTGTGAATGGTGTCAGAAGAATACCGACGTGCCCAAGCAACGGTCTAAGCAACTAACAAATCTAGTCCTTTGATGTTTGCCCAATGGGGTTTGGATCTTATTGGACCACTTCGTCTGGCTCGGGACCATGCCAAGTTTGCAATTGTGGCGATTGATTATTTCACTATAATTGAGAAGAAATATATATATATGTTGTAAAGAAGAATATTATGTGCCAATTCAAGATTCCAAGGGCCATCACCACGGATTATGGAAAATAGTTTGACAGTGCGGGCTTTAAGAAGCTCTGTGAATACTCCAAATTACCTTGAGATTTGCATCGCCTGCTCATCTGAGTCAAACGAACTGGCAGAAGCGGCAAATAAAACCATCAAGAACGATATGAAGCCGAGGCTAGGATCATGTAAAGGCTTTTGGGTTGAAGAGCTACCTGAAGTCCTATGGGCATATCAAACAACTTACAAAGACTTCACAAGAGAAACTCTTTTCTCGTTGGCTTACGGCTATGAGGCAGTGATTCCAATAGAGATCGGGATGACGACCCATTGGGTCCGGCATTTTAGAAAGGGATAGAATGAAGAACTCCTTTGGCGCACCTTGGCTTGGTCGAGGAGAAAAGAGATAGGTCGACACTCAAAATGGCAGCATATCAGCAAATGATGGGTCATTTCTATAATAGGAGGGTCTCAGTATGAACCATTTGTCCCACAGACTTGGTCTAAAAGCCAGTCATCCTAAATACAAAGAAGCCTAAAGAAGGTTCCTTGGGAGCCAAATAGGAAAAACTTTACAAGGTTGTCGAGGTCATCAGATTGGGTGTCTATCACTTGGAACAACTGGAAGACACATGACTCAATAAGCCCTAGAATGCAGAGATGTTGAGAAGGTATTTTCAGTAGGGCCTCTTTTGAAATAACCCACAAAGAGTTGTAAGAAGGGCAGTATATCCCAAGAATATAAATAAAATTTTCATTTACTATTAAAAACGTGTACATTTATATGCTCGTTTGTTATTAGCAAGAAATGCAGGGGGATGTGCGGAACACAAGTACCCCCGTAGCACACCAATCCCCAATGTCATTATCAAACCCTCGGGCTATAACATTAGTATCCAACAACTTGCACCACCAAAGACCGAAGACATTGAAGGCTTGCGTGGCGTTTGGAGTCTCAGTTTAAACATAGCATGTTCGACGAGAGGGCCGATGTGACATTTGGCGCCATTAGGTAACTATAGCATGTATAGATTGAAGAAAACTTTGAGGGATTATGGTACCTTCGGGTTTTCATAGCATTGGGATAGATATCCCCCATGGTGTTTATCTCTCATAAATAGAGTTGGAGGTGCATAGCACAGGCAAATGTTGGACAATTATGACCCATAGCATCATTATTTGTACAGAACATGGTGTTGTTGTACAAATTAACTATGTGACAAAGGAAATTGCTTTTTTATCATTTGTAATTGGATTACCGGGATATATAAATGATAAAAGTCCATATGATTAGTACTGGATTAATAAGATATTAATCCATGTAAGGATTAATCATTAAATATCCCTAGTCGTAGTATTATCGAGACTGGACATCAATAATCCGGAATAGACTAGTATTACACTTGTGCGTGTTATGGAAGTGTAACGACATAGTTCTCATATATTTAGGTATTGGATACTCATGCAAATGTAATAGGAGGTTTTGTTTACCGATGGTACAGAAACAACTTAGCTTTGGATAGACCCCTCGGAATCCCATTGGTAGTATGATTATGTGTCTATGGGGATCCGAATCAGGGTAGGTGTATTTGGTCTTAACCTGAGACTTGCATCGCTAATACTTGCGACAATCAGTATACTTTGGTTTTGGTCGTCCGGGGCTTTAACAGGTTCTGTGTACGCCTCTTATGGGAATACTGAGAATCGTAGTGTATTGGGTGTGATGTCAAGATGGAAGTATCACTTCAGTCATATGGAGATGATGATCACGTAGGATACGGAACTGGTACTCTTGAGTACTGCAGTCATCGGTATAATATGACTAGGTCATGATTATCCGATTATAGGGACTAGTTACCAGAGATCCGATATATACTTTGTATGGGGCATACACAATTCCAGCCCCAGGCCTAGCATGTGACATCCGATACTGGATCGTAATACGCAATACTTCGTATACTACTCCTGAAAAAGATTACATATTCCTTAAAAGAATATTTCTGGAGAATTGGGTAGGCACGGTGCTTTGATAGAAGTCAACCATGTCTTGTAAATCGGTAAGAACGTGGTACCAGGTACGCACGTATTCAGATAGTCTGATAACCGTATTTACTACCAACATATCCAGGGATCTCATGGGTCGCTTCCCGAAGATTCACTGATGATGTATGACTCGAACAGAATTAATCTGGGATTAATTATGAGAGAGAGAAAATTAATCTAGGATTAATTACGGTGATAATTTATCTGGGATAAAATTCGATTAGAAGATAGAGAACGATTAATTTGGAATTAATCGATTAAAATAATATATTTGATATATTAAATGAAATTAGATTTCAAAGCGGAATTAAAATTGGATTTTAATTCGGGCGAACGAATTAATTTAGAATTAATTCGCGAGCGAATTTCGTAATAATTTTGAGAGGCATTATTATTTAATTAAATTTGATTTAATTAAGTCGCAATGAAAAATTCGTTAATTTTGAATTAACGAACCTGATCCCGAGCGAAGTTGCGCGTTGAGATTGTTCGACTAAATTTGGAATTTGCAAGTGGTGGGACCCACTTGACTTACATCACACTTTTGACTTGTGATGGAAGTGGTTGAAATAAAGTGTAAGCCTTGGATTGTTTTTTCAACACTTAAAACTATCTCTACACTCAAGCTTTATTTTATATTTTTCATTCTGAATGACTAATACCAACTTTTGGAAATTTGGTATTTGACATATTGATTTTGAGAAATCATAATAAGAAAAACACTCTCTCCCTCTCATTGAGGCCTTGACCGAAACTCTCACCCCTCTTCTCTCAAAGTGGCGTGAACCTAGGGTTTTTGTTTGATGATATTTTATTCAAAAATCTTGGATGCTAGCACATTAAAAGAGTCAACAAAGGTGATAGGGAAACTATCCTATTGAGTTTGGAATTCAAAGATCAAAGCTTGGAGTTCACAATTCATACAAAGAGGGGCTTGGAGCACTACACAAAGGAGTAAAATTTTTGTATTCTCTACATCCCTTAGCCGATCAAAGTAAGTATATTTAGGGAACTTACTTTGTTAATTCACACAAATTTTATGCTTAATAGATCCTTGGCATGTTCTAGGAGAACCCAACAGCAAGGCCTACGGGCTTATGTGGCATTTGTATCCTCAGGATCTGCCTAGCTTGTGTAGGGGTAACAGCCCATGACGCTGGCAATCCCTTTTCAAATCCATAAGAGCATAGTATAGGGAAGGCTAGAAGGCCTCCGTGGCATTTACAGACTCGGGGTTTACCTAACATGATGGGAACTTCCCACATGACGTTGGCTGCCTCATGATCTGTAGCTCAGTTCACTGGGACGTTTGGACTATGAGGTTCAAAATTACTATTTTGGTAACATTGGACATGATGTTGTCTCTGTTACCTCTATATTATTAGGTCGGTGCGAAGTCAAGTGCGTGATATTGTAACATCTCTGATCCGACAGGGAATAGGTCGTACTATCCCCATTAGCCATTGACTTTCTAACTGTGAAACTCATCTCATGTATAAACTCATGCATGGGACCGTTGCCCAACGTATCATCATAAATGCATAATGCTTTTTAACTAAATACTTAAATTCATTTCATATCTTAACTTTAATAATGACCACTTATAACTCTTTTGAATGTGAATACTTTACTAAACTAATTATATATTACATGACATCTTCTGACACTGACAGTACTAAACTCTGACTCGACCTGGTGGACTAAAACCTCTAGTGACTACCATTAATATCCATCCTACAAAATAGAGAAACTGAGAGTGGGGGTTAGACCTTTTGTACGATCTAAGTGAGTGGATGATTTAAAACGAAAACTGAAATACTATTATGAAAATATTTGGTTCTAAAACCAAAATTCTCCCAGGAAATGGTCTTATAAAAACTCTTTTCTTGTCTGAAAACTATGAACTCTTTTTATGAAAATCTTGTCTGAAATCTCTTTTGTAAAACTTATCTATTTTGAAAATCTCTTACAAATCTGTTGTTTCTGAAAAAAATTTCTTCATAGAAAATCTCTCTCTAGAAAATCGGTATATAAAAACTGTTTGTGAAAACTGATTTTTTTCTCTTAAAACCTGGCGTATGGGGGCGTTACGTATCACGGTCCCCTCATACGCCTAACTAGAGCCAGAAGTGTAAATTCATGACTTTGGGGCGTTATGTATCGCCGTACCCCAAAGCATACCACTTCGGTACCTGAAACTAGTGGTCTTTGGGTGTTACATATCGCCGTCCCCCTAGCCACTGAACTAGAACTGGGGGGTGCGGATCTATGCTACCCTCCAAGCTTTGAAACTAGGATCTAGGGGCATCTGTCATCCCTAGTCTTGAACAAGGATTTGGGGGCATTACGTATCGTCGTCCCTCCAGTCCTCTACATGTGCACGTGTAGTCTCCATCAATTCCATATCTGTATCAAGTTACATACTGAGGTGGGTTTTTCCCCTCATGCCTCTAAAACATAAAACCATGCTTTTGAAAACATATCTTTAAACATTATCTTTAATGAAATATCTGTAATAAACATCTATATGCGTAAAATAAGTCTGATATGAAAATACATAATGAAAATCAACTTAAAAAGAAGATGTCCACTCACTGGTTTGAAATTTGGCTTGTGCTATGCCACTCGTCGAAAGGAATTGCAGTTCATGTGATGATCTATAACTGAGAAACTCAATTAGAATATAAGTCATGGAATATGCTTCGGAACTAGGTTAAATTTATCCACTTGAACACTTTTTATCACTTCAAGACGTATGATACTTATATTATGATGTAATGTGTGTTTACGAGCTGATACGAGACCTTTAGGGTGGCCTCTAACACGCTTGGGTGAAACTGGGATGAACTAAAATAAATTTAGGGAAAGTTTTGGTCACGGGTCACGACGCAGGGTATTTCGTATTGCGATGCACATAATTCTAGAAACATATATGGAAAAATTTCCAGTATGCGTCGCGACGTGCACGATTCCAGAAACGTTCCTAGGAAAATTCCCAGTACAATGAGCGTTCTGCGTCGCGATGCTGGGCCATTTTATAGTCTTTACTGCCACTTTCCAAGCCTATTTTGCTCAACACTCTTCCATAATACAATTTCTTCTCATCTATTCTTTAAACTTCAACATGAATTCTTGTTGAAGCAACACTCCTCAATTCAGTTAACTCTTTAATCTTATAACTCCCAATTAACCAAATACTTTAGGATTTCTAAGTATTTGGTTCTTACTCAACACTAACAATTTCCATACTCATATGTCACTAAATACATTGCCTAGTATGCTCCTTACATTCATATATCATTAAATCAACAAAACGTCTTAATTTAAGATTTGGGTCAAATGACCTTACCTCACTTTTATTGGATTCCACCATCCTACAAGTCTCTCATTGATGCCATGCTCTTCTTTGCTTCTTCTTCCCTCTTATCTCTTTTTTCTTCTTTGTTTTTTCTTCCCTCCTATCTTTTTTTTCTTCTTCTTCTTCCTCTTCTTCTCTTTCTCTTTTCCTTCTCCTCCCATACTTTTTCCTTTTTCTTTGAATTTTAGGGATATATGAATAGTATTCCCATTTTATACTTGGGCCATTTGAAATTAGAAGGTTTTAGAAATTTGAAGAAACTTGGAGAATTTACTAGAATGACTCTCGGGCACTATTCATCCGAATATGTGATATGTAATTTCATTCTATTTCTGGTTCGATTTTGAAAAAGTATTCAACGCTGAAGTTGTAGATCTCGATCTCAGATTTTCGGCGATATAAAATTCATAAAAATCGGAGTTTGTATGAGGAAGTTATTACTCAAACATCATAGGCTGTGTGGAGCAAAATATCGTACAATTTCGTATCGAAACTTCGAGGAATATATTGATTGTCCCCAATGTCACTTCATAAGTGTATATGTGTCCATATATAATTTATGTTATATGACACTCGTCTCGTAACATAATAGTAGTCGATATTACCGGTTCTTACAGATACACACCCCATTACACTTGTCATTTTTATTTTATTTTTGCACGATTTGGTATAGGATGCCACTACCAGTGTTCGTAAGGATGGCCTGAGGTTGAAACTATTACCTTTAAGTCTTTTAGGATTATGGATTTTAAATGCTCATTGTCTAGTGCTTCAAAACGAGGCCATTTTGTTGCTTGACTGGCACAAAGATGGATCATTCTCTTATGGCCAGGTTTTTTGATTGGCTCAGGGTTGGGTACATCTTATCGAGGCTCAATTATTGCTTGACAAGCACGAGAGATCATTTACTTATGACCAAGTTTATGATTGGCTTCGGGTTGGGTACGTCCCACCGTGGCCACATTATTTCTTGACTGGCACAAAGAGATATCATTCCCTTATGACCAGGTTTATTAATTGGCTCAAGATTGGGTACGTCTCACTGAGGCCTATTATTGCTTCACTGGCACAATGAGGGATAATTCCGTTGTGGCTAGGTTTATTGATTGGTTCGGGGTTGGGTACATCCCACTGATACCCTATTATTGCTTGACTGGCACAATGAGGGATTATTTCCTTGTGGCCAGGTTTATTGATTGGCTCGGGGTTGGGTACGTCTCACCAATACCCTATTGTTGCTTGATTAGTACAAGAATAGATCATTCTCTTGTGGCCTGGTTTATTAGTTGGCTCGGGGTTGGGTACATCCCACTGAGGTCCTATTGTTGCTTGACTGGTACAGGGATGGATCATTCACTTACGGCCAGGTTTATTGATTGGCTTGGGACTTGGTTCGTCCTACCGAAGCCTTATTCTATTTATCGACACGAGGTCGGAGTTTCTCCCTCATGGCCCTGCTGAGACAATACAGCGGTAAGAAGTCTGAGATCCTTCGGGGTCAATATCTTTTATGGCTCGGGTGTAGCCACTGCTATTGATGGATCAGCTCTTTTAAAGTTTCATGGGTATGAGTATAAAAGGGGCTGCGAACGGGTCAGTTTTGAGGAAACTCACTGAGAGTATGCCTACAATCGCCATAGGGAGAAGGTTAGCCTTGTCAGACCATTATGATGACCTAGGATAAATAGTGTGTTGAGGAAATCAGCCTCTGTCTTCGGTTAATTGCTCATATGTACAGATTCAGGTTGGCTTGAAAGAATGGTACAATGGCCCCGAGGCATCAGAATAGTCTCCAGTTAGTCGGGGCACTTCGTGGATTATTTAAGTACAAAATTATGGCATTGGAAATGGTCAAGAATTGAATCGTTCATCAGCATTGAAGAGCTCAGAATTTTCCAAGTGTTGAAAGAATGCATTATGAGATCATGTCAAGATGCATATCCCCACTAAAGACTTTTTAGCTCATCCTGGATCCTAAACATCTCATTTTAGGACTTGGCCAACTCGTTCTTTTTTTGGTTCAGCTCATGCATGGCCTTTTCATGGTCGGCCTGATTCTATTTAAGCTTGGTCTCGCCCATAACGGTTTTGGCCTGCTGGAATTTGAATTCCTTAATTTTGGAAGTTGCCTTAGTCCGAGCCTCATCCCTCTCATTCTTTGTGATATCCGAAGCACGGTGGAGGGACCTCATCTCAGCCTTGGACTTGTGCAGCTTCCTATTTAGCTCATGCTCCTTTTCAGTCAGCTGGCTCTGAAGCCTCTGAGCCTGACCGCCCTCTGAAAGGGTGTTTGAAAGCACATATATGCTGGTGGCCATTAGGTAAGCCAACTGTACATCAAGAGATCGGTTCAGCTCATCTGCGAATGAGAACTAATAATGAAGTAATGAAAAAAAAATATAGTTTTGAACAATTCCTTTGCCTAAAAGTGGCCCACCTTACTAAGAATGTTTCGGGGGAGAGGCTTTCACAAGCCACATCCTGATTAATATTTACGTGTCTAGCCAGATAGTTGATGGTCGATAAGAGATGAGTTATGCATCTCCTCGCATTTTCTGGGAAGACTTCCGCTCATATGATTGGAACCGCCCCCTTCTCTGAGGCGGAAGTAGTCGGGGCCTTAACTTTCCAGGCATTGGTCTTTTTTTGAAAAGCTCGTTCAACACTCTCTTCATTAGCTTCTCCATCAACCTGATGAAGGCGTCTTTTTGAAGACTGTGGCACTGGAGTTTGAGTTTGGGAGGATTGGGCAGGTGGTGTTTGGGACTAGATCGATGGAGGCATATTGGCGGCTTGGGTAGTAAGGGCTGTGGTGTACATCGACGCCTTCTGTTTGGCAGATGGGGGAATTGGTGTGGAAACTCGGGAGCAGGCGCTGCTTGACCTGCCCTGGGAAGAACATAAGGCTTCCCTTGTAATTTGTAGAGGAGTGAGCCTCTTTCCAGACATACCTACAACAATAAAAATATGTTAGCAACTGAATAAAGAATGGCTCAACAGATGTAGAATAAGACGGTAGACAGCAATAAACAACAACAAAAAGAATGCAAGAATGGTTGGGTAGTCAATGTTTATTGGGCTGCCTAACTAAAGGTGGAATGGTGCTCGGGGTGAGACCCACGTCGGTAAAAGAAGAAGAATTGACAAGGTATCTGTAATGACCTCCATGTTGGGATGTCTGCGCACCCTCACCCAGACCTCGTGGAGGGCCTTTGGTGGGCCACTCCAGCAAGCTACAAATGATATAAGTTAGATGAAGGGAATAGGTAAAATATCTATAAAAAAAAGGAGGATGGTATGTTACTTCCAACACGGAAGACGTTCGGGATAATGATTCTCTCTGCCGAGATAGTCTAGGTTCAACCTCATTCACCCCTGGCCCAGAGCCATTTATCATTGAAGTTTTTGTTGGTGACTGGGATGTGGGTGATTAGAGACTTACCCCCATCGTAGAGAGACATGTAATACCTACCCTTGTATTCCTTAGGGTTGGCATTCATTCTGTAGAGCCTCTTCATATCTAAAACTGATGGTTCACTTAGGCCAGCTCGGTTTCATACTACATACAACCCGACCAGCTGTAACAACCCCGATCTGGGAGATGTTACTGGCAGGGGATATCAGTACTAACCCCATAAGCCTCTGACTATTTAACCATAATAGAAACTAATATACTTCTCTGTATATGACTATAATGTGTGTGGGACCGTAGCCCAACTCAAGAACAAAGAAAACAAACTCAATATTAATTATTGTATTTAATAATAACCGTTTTACAATGACTACACACGACCATGACTAATACAAGACTCACACTTGACTATAAATGGACTCTCACTATGTCTCTGACTCATACTGGTGGACTCCATCCCTAGTGACTGCATCAGTATCCGTCCTCCCGAGCTCGTCCTCCGAGAATCCTATAAAACATAAAGACTGGAGTGGGGGTTAGATCGGTATATGATCTAAGTGAGTGGACTAAAAACAAAAAACTATTATAAAAATATTTGGTTATAAACCGAAAACTGATGAAATAACATTAAAGAAAACTGGTTTCTGATTTAAAATTTTGAATCTCTTATAAAACTGTTGTTTCCGTAAACTTTCTTTTCAAAAAGCTCTTTCTAAAAAATGTAACTGAAAATTGAAAACTTTTTCTAAAATCTGTGTCTCTGTCTGAAAAACTTGACGTATGAGGTGTTACGTATCTTCGTCCCCCCATGCGCCTAACTGTAGCCAGCAGTGCAAATCCATGACTTTGGGGCGTTACGTATCACCGTCCCCCAAAGCATGCCATTATTGTCTCTGAAACTGGTGGTCTTGGGGCGTTACGTATCGCCGTCCCCCAACCCACAAACTAGAACTAGGGGTGCAGATCTATGCTACCACCCAAGCTCTGAAACCAAGATTCCGGGGCATCTGTCATCCCTAGTCCTGAACTAGGATCTAGGGGCGTTACGTATCGCCGTCCCCCCAGTCGTCTACATGTGGACATGTCATATGTCCGTCAATTCCATAAAGTCTCAAGTTACATACTGGGGTGAGTTTTTTCCTCATGCCCCGAAAAACATAAAATCATGCTTTAAAAACTTTTATGTTCATAACATAACTTAAAACATAATTTCATGAAATATTTGTGATAAAAGAAATCTAACGCCCTAAAGCATAAAAAGATAAGTCTGATATCAAAATTTAATAAATAAAACTAGTTTAAGAAAAGAGGTCCACTCACTGTTTTGGAATCTGGCTGGTACTGGATCCATTGCCGAAGAGAGTTGCGATTCCTGAGGATAATCTAGGATCAGGAACTTGATTAGTATATACATATATATATATATAGTAAAATAAACCTTGATATCTACTAAGCTTAACGATACGTTAATAGGTTTTACCTACGAGGCTTGTCACAATCATATTTTGATGTAAGACATGTATATGAATTTATACGAGACCCTAAGGGTGGTCTCAAACGCGCTAAGGGTGGAACTGGGGGTTTTAAATTGATTTTAGGAAAATTTTATGTCTCACGTTGCGACACAAACCCTTGCGTGTTGCGACTCGCAACGCCCAAATTCCAGTCACCATTTTCTTCTTGTGTCGCGATGAGCAGTCCTTCCTGCGTTGCGACGCGACCTGGGTTTCCAAGATTCTGTTTTCTTCTTCCTAGTTCATTTAAAGCTCAATTCATACAAATCCACTCCATATTAATGCTTCCATACTCCAAACCAATATACAATACATCATCTTACACTTCATTTAACATACATTAATCTTCCATTACATCGATAATCAATTTTTAATCCTTTATATGCACTTTACCAAATCATATCCAAACTTAACAATTTGGGGTTTATCAATATTTCCATTGTTTCAAAACAAAAATCATACATTCATCATCACAACTCAATCACCTACACATAACAATCATCCAACACCCATATTATATCATCATACTTCTTTAAAAATTAAAATCAAGTTTATTGGTCAAACCTTTTTACCTCATTTGTTAGATCTTCTTCATCCTCCAAGGTTGCTTCCATCTTCCTGTTGGACAATTATGACCCATAGCATCACTATTTGTAAAATACATGGTGTCTTTGTACAAATTAACTGTGTGACAAAGGAAATTGATCTTTTATCATTTTGTAATTGGATTACTTGGATATATAAATGATAAAAGTCCATATGATTAGTACCAGAATAATAAGATATGAGACAGTATTAATCCATGAAAGGTTTAATCATTAAATATCCCTAGTTATAGTATTATCAAGACTGGACATCGATAATGCGGAATAGGCTAGTATTACACTTGTGCGCGTTATGGAAGATTAACGGCATAGTTCTCATATATTTAAGTATTGGATACTTATGCAAGTGTGATAGGAGGTTCTGTTAGCCATTTGACTGGTAACAGCTTCGCTCTGGATAGACCCCTCGGAGTCTCATTGGTAGTATGACTATGTGTCTATGGGAATCCGAATCAGGGTAGGTGTATGTGGTCTTAACCTGAGACTTGCATTGCTAATACTTGCGACAATCAGTATACTTTGGTTTTGGTTGTCCGGAACTTTAACAGGTTCTGTGTACGCCTCTTCTGGGTATACTGAGAATTGTAGTGTATTGGATGTGATGTCAAGATGGAAGTATCACTTCACTCATATGGAGATGATGATCACGCAAGGGATACGGAACTAGTACTCTTAAATGCTGCAGCTATCGGGGATAGTATGACTAGGTCATGATTATCCGATAACAGAGACTAGTTGCTAGTGATCCGATATATGCTTCGTACGGGGCAGACACAATTCCAGCCCTAGGCCTAGCATGTGTCATCTGATACTGGATCGTATTACGCAATACTACGTATACTACGCCTGATACAGATTATATATATTCCATGTTGAATATATTTCTGGAGAATTGGGTAGGTGTTGGACAAAATGACCCATAGTGTCACTATTTGCACAGATCATTGTGTTGTTGTAGCAAATTAACTATGTGACAAGGAAATTGCACTCTCATCATTTGTGATTAGATCACCATAGATATGTATAAATGAAGAGAGGTCCATATGATTAGTTCCTGGATTGAGATGATATGAGACAGTATCAGTCCACGAAGGATTAATCATTAAATATCCCTAGCCGTAGTATTATCGAGACAGGACATCGATAATGCGGAATAGGCTAGTATTGCACTTGTGCGTGTTGTGAGGGCACAACGGCATAGTTCTCATATATATAAGTATTGGATACTTATGCAAGTGCGATAGGAGGTCGTGTTTCACCGATGGTACGGGAAACAGCTTCGCTCTGGATAGACCCCTCGGAATCCCATTGGTATTATGACTATGTGTCTATGGGAGGCCGAAATCAAGGTAGGTGTGTATAGTCTTAACCTGAGACTTGCATCGCTAATACTTACGATAATCGATAAACTTTGGTTTTGGTGGTAGGGGACTTTTAACAGGTTCTGAGTACACCACTTTTGGGTTTATCAGGGAGTCGTAGAGTATTGGGTGTGATGTCAAGACGGAAGTGTCACTTCAGTCATATTGGAGTTGATGTCACGCAGGATACGGTACTAGTGCTCTTGAGTGTTGCGCAACCAATCGGGATATTGTGACCAGGTCATGTATATCCGATTATAGAGACTATGTTACCAGACATCCGACATGTGCTTCGGACGGGGCAGACACTTATCCAGCCCCAGCCCTAGCACGTGACTATCCGATACTGGGCCAATATACACAATACTACGGTATACTACGCTTGATACAGATCTATATATTCCTGTAAGAATATTTCTGGAGAATTGGGTAGGCATGGCGCTTTGCTAGAAGCCAACCTTGTCTTGTAAATCGATAAATAAAGGTAGTACGGGTACTTACGTGTTCGGACAGTCCGACGATCGTATTTACTGCCAACATATCCGGAGATCTCATGGGTCGGTTCCTGAAGATTCACCGATGACGTATGACTCGCACTTTGATTAATCTGGGATTAATTAGAAGAGAGAGATAGAATTAATCTGGGATTAATTCGATGAGAGAGAAATTTAATCTGGGATTATTTGCGGAGATATTTTATCTGGGATAAAATATTAATTAAAGAGAGAGAACGATTAATTTGGAATTAATCGATAAATAATATATTCATATATTAATCGAAATTGGATTTTGACGCGGAATTAAAATTAGATTTTAATTCGGGCGAACGAATTAATTTAGAATTAATTCGTTAGCGACGTGAATAGTGATTTCGCTAGGCGTAATCATTTAATTACGACGCGACGGAAAATTCGTTAATTTGGAATTAGCGAACCCGAGCCCGAGAGTGATTGCGAGCGCATTCGCATTTCGAATTCGAGCGCGGCACGCGAGTCACATCAAGCGTCAAATCGTTTGTCACATCATGCGTCAAATCAATTGTCACTTTGAGTGATGTGACTTGACAACATGTCACTTTATTAAAGTGATGTGATGTGACTTAAAGTAAAAAGTAGAAATGATGGAAAGCTTTATTGCTTTTTATTTTTGACTTTTGAATTAAAAGTAATATATATGTTTTATTTAATTTACTTGGTAAATGTAATAAAGATATATATTAAGTTTTTTTCTCTCTCTTACATGCAAGATACGGTTTCCTCATTTTCCCTCTCTTTTCCTCTCATCTTCTTCACGGCTTCACTGCCGATTTTCTTCTTGATTTTTCTGGTTTCACCGAAATTTTGAGAAGCAAATTGAAGAAGACTTAGTGCTAGCACACCATGAGTGATACATAGGTGATAGGGAAGTGTCTTCATGAGCTTGGATTTAATTTTTGGAGCTTGAAGCTTTGAGCTTCAATGGAGTCCATGCATGGCCGATTCTTGGAGGAACCAAACCAGTCCAAACCGAGCAGCCCACTGCCTTGGAGAGCTGTGTTGCCGTGAGCTTGGAGGAAGCAAAAACGCAACTTGTGTTCATTCATCAAAACCAAATTCAATGTGAGTATATTCCGCACCTCCTTTGTTGTGTTCATACTCATTTTTATGCTTGACTTGTTGATTGGGACTTGATTGAACTCCTACAATGGTATCAGAGCTATTATCAAGCATGAAAAAAGTTAGGGTTTATTTTAGGCAAAATCGATTCTGACTTGTTTTGTTATTAAATTGATTGTTTAAGCATGCTTGGATGATGTTTAATTGAGATTGTGCATGATCAATTTCATGAAATTGGATTGAATTCAAATTTCCCTAAATTTTGGTCAAAACTTTATTTTGGGTAAAATCAATTGAAGCATGATTTGGTTGAATGGTTGATTAAGTATGCTTGTATGTTGATTAATTGAAGTTGTGCATGATCAATTTCAAGAAAATTGGA
>SKCR01009972.1:0-23014 GCA_019454045.1 Zanthoxylum bungeanum
AGAACCTAATACACTTTACTTTTTCAACTAACACTCTCTCTCTCTCCTCACGTTGGAAACTCATTTTCTTCCTCTCATCTCACGCCATTTTCTGGTTCTACTTGGGCAGTGAACTGCCGAGATAAATCAAAAGAAAATGGTGGGAAGCAAGTGGTTTTGTGGCAAAACAAGAGTGCTAGCACACTCCGGGATCAATGCGAAGGTGATAGGGAAGTCCCCCCATGAGTCGGGAACCATTTCGGAAAGCTTGGAGCTTGATTTTGGTGACCAAAAACAGCAAATGGAGGGCAGTGGGCTGTTACTGCGTGAGCAGTGGCAGTGGGCAGTGAAGTGCGATTTTGTTGCCCAAATCGTCTCTCAACCGCTCGATGTAAGTATTCCGCAACTTCGTCATTGTATTCACTTGTGATTCATGCTTGTATTTTGATCTTGGGACCCTTAGAAAACTCAACAAAACTATGTACATTATAACAGTTCCTAATTTAAGTACATGCCCAAAATGCAGTTCCAAAACTTAGGTTCCCACGGCCAAAACAGCGACTCTCGTCCCATTTCTGACTCGCGAGTCGATCTCATCTGAAGCCAGTATCCTGCTAATAAGCAGATGCTACACACCAGTACATATATAAGTACCACAACCAGTATCATAATCCAATTTTGTAACTAGTAGTGGAAATGTTTATAACAAACATACCTGAAGTCGGAGCCCTGCCCGTCTTCACATCCTTCATGTATGCCTTGTCCATACGGTAGTCACGCTTCCAGTGACCCCGTTTGCCACAGTTTAGGCATACGTGTTGGGATATGTCCTTTGTCTTCTCAGAAGACTGTAATGATTTTGCTTTTGCCCTTTTTCTTCACACCCTTAGAAACCTTTGGCCAAGCCTTGGCCTTCTGAGATGTCGAAGTAAGATGCGTCTTACGCTTCTTGCCCCTTTTGGAAGCTCTGGCTCTGCCTCCTTGAGCATAGCCATTAACTCTCCAAGAGTTTTCTCTTGGTTCATGATGATACCCCAAGCATTCGGGCAGAGACTATAAGATCAAATCTGTGGAAGTCTCGACCTCGTAGGTAATGCCCAGCTAACCTAGATGTTCGATGTCAGCAATCATCTGCGACACCTAGTGCTAGACAGATGTACCATCTGACATACGCGAGCGAAAGAGCTTCCTTTTGCAATTCGTACTTCTAAGATCTAAGGTTAGATCTATGAAGATCCCTTAATTTCAATATCATGGTATTATGATATAATCCTTTGTTCTGACGACGGAATTAAGGAGTCATTGCGGCAAGCATAACAAATTGAGCACTAAAGTTATCATCACGATGAGTCTTCCTAAGCTCATGCTCTACTATTTGCTCAACTCCGGGCTCAAGGCCCGAGAGGTTTCTCTATCTAATAAAGTAACTTCTCAGCTCCTAGGACTTCCTGAGATTCATTTTCCAATCTGGAAAATTTGCGCCGTTAAAGACATTTTCAACCATGATTATGTCCTTTGACGCTAATCTTTCCTGCCATCTCGATTGCAATAGTCCAACTATCCAATCTACGATTTTGGGTACACTCAAAATGTAATGGTTACTATAGTCAACCTATATGACCAACTACAAGTGGAGTAGGGTCTTGTACAATCTAACTGTTTAAAGAAAGCAATATTAAATATTAGTCCAACTAATATATTTATAACAACGATAAATAAAATAAAAGAGCGCGTATTGGCAAGTATTTAAACGAAATGCAAATTTAATACTTGACTCCCACTATTTTTTGACGAGCCTCTAACCCTTTGTGGATTACTCGGGAAACCCAGTTTCCTAGTGGGCTAGGATCCCGTTAAATAACACACAACCTTGACTTTGGCAAACAAGTTGTATGAAACTTAACTAGGTAGATCTCTAAGATCAATTGGATCCCATCCAATTCCTAGATCCAGTAGGTGGACCTCCAAGTCCGAGATATATATCCAATATATATTTCCTAACATTTTCCTCTGAATCAACTAAGCATTGGCTTTGGCTCAACAAACGTAATGATTCCAGTTAAGCGGGACCCATTGACAATAGGAAAGCTTCGTAATCCACATCGATGTACAGAAGTGACCTTGACTTTGGCCAACAAATCACAACTGCCCAAGAAATGCGATATATAACAAAACTTTCGTGGTTCAAACACATCCGCGATGAACAATGATCTTGACTTTGGCTAACAAACCAATGCCAATCTTGGATCTTGAGAAAGAACCACTCAATGGAAGGAAAAGGCTTAATATTTAATGAGGGTTTTTCGCGTAAATTGGCAACCAATTTATTATCTTTGATTAGGTCTCATCATACACCCTTAAACATGCATTCTAAAAGCATAATAAGGCGTGAATAAAATTAATAATGATATGCGGTTGGATATACAATAATTTATTCCTAGAACAAATCTCTTCATTTCCTCTCTCCCGCTAGCACTATTCATACTTCTACCCAATTACATAATACATTAAAGAAACCTCATTTTCATTGAGGGGAATTGGTGAGAAGAGAAATACAAAGAGATAAGGAGATAATAGGCTGGACACGCAGGTCCAATTTAATAAATTCTAAATTTATTACAATAATTTCCAAAATTGCCCCCACCCTTCTAATATCCATCTGATATACATTATTCATATAAATACATCCAAGTATTCACACAAAGCATGTTATTCAATCAATCTAATCCAATTAATTAATCTTTGAATTAATGACCATCCAATGTTCAAACAACGATTTGATTTGCGCGAGTCCAACTCGTTTAAGAATAAATACTCAAAGTACGTATTCTTGAATTATATCGAACTACAATTTTAAATCCAATTTAAATTGTATCCAATACTAATTCGTATTTAATTCCAAATTAAATAATTACACTTATAATAGTGCCTTTTAGACTTGGATTCCAAATCCAATCTAAATAGGTCTCAAAGGCCCAACTAGCATCTAATACTTTTCAATTAAAGTCCAATGGACTTTCAATTAATTCTTTAGGCATGGGCTTTGGCCATAATGGATCAAACCCAAAATGCCAAGGCTCAAATAGAAATCACCTTTTGCCCAAAAATCAATTTAGGCCCAATTAAATTTTTAAAGGCCCAATTGTCATTTTTAGACTTTATGGAAATGGTTTTAGGCCCAAATTGATCCAACCCAATTGTCCAAAACCATACTTCGCCCAACCAAGCCCATTAAGCCCAATTACAACAAATTAAATTAATACATTATTCCAAATTACATATTAATCCAATTCAAGTGTAATTAACATAATTAATCAACTAATCTAATGTTTCTAAAATACTAATTAATCTAATTAATCATGCTCATTAATTCCAATTCATGTCCAACAGATACATCTAGTGTTTCATGTGTCTATGCTACAAAAATACTTATACGATGAATCTCATGTTTTAGAACCGCAAACTTTGGATATCTGTCAAGATCTATCCTATTTGGAATAGCCAGTAGCTATAGTGGACATAGAGACGAGAAAGTTACGATCGAGGTGGATCCCCTCAGTTAAGGTGGTTTTGCAGCACCACAAGGGTCAATATCCTCATTTATTTCTTATATTTTCAGCATTTTGATTCGAGGATGAATCATTTAAGGGGGAGAATCCGTAACAACTCGATATTTGATAACTCATATGAGTAGTAATGTAATGTAGTGACAGGGTTAAATTTTTTTTTCTGAGTGGTATTGGAGATGATATAAGGACTTAATTTTTGAAGTAATGTTTATAGTATAAATTATTTGAGTTCGATATGAATTATAAAGTTTGGCCGAGTGGTTTTATATCTAGAAAATTTGTAACCTTCAACACCTTTTGACACATATTTCACCCAGGTTACATTTGGCAAGCTTAATACATTTTTCAAGCTTAAAAAAAGGGAAACATAAACTTTTTTCCATCTTCAATTGTTTCTCCTATCTTCTTTTCTTCTTCTCCAACACCTAAGACTCCATGGCCTTATTGCAGTAGATTATCCTCCATCTCCACCCAAGTTCAAATGTTCTAAAGCTGCATACAAGTTTAGAAAAGTAACAATGGAGCTTAGAAGACCCTATTTGTGAAGAAACAATTTGTTTCAAGGTGAGAAAGGTTAAACCCAAACTTTCATTTACTGAATTTTGATGGTTTGATGCTTGTGGGGTGATGGTAGCATGGGTTTGGTGATGTATTTATGATTTTTTGAATTGGTAAATGGAGGGTTTATAAAACACCGAATTTGTGAAATCCCTAAGTGAGAAATTAAGTTGGGGTTTGTTAATGGTTGTGTGTTGGTGTTGAAGAGTGGTATTGATGCTATGTGGTGAATTTGTTATGGTTGTGGCTTGTGTGGTGTTGAGGAAATGGTGTTTGAAGTGAAAATGAAAATCTGGGTCCTGGAAACAGCCCCGCGTCCTGACTCCCAAGCTCTTAGGTCGCGACGCGTGAAACAGATGAGGCATACTGGTTTGCTTTAGTCGCGATGCGTCGCGACGCCCAAACCTTCGCGTCGCATTGCTTATAACAGAGGATGGTTACTGCCTCACCCATTTGGGTGCGCGTCGTGACGCCCAGAGGCTTGCGTCGCGACGCATGACACTTTTCCAGGGAATATTTTTCATCATTCTAGTGTTATCCTGAGATGTTTGGAGGTACTCTAAGGGTTTCATATATGATGTGTAGACATTCATACCATAAGTATAAACATCAACCTTTGACTACATAAACTTTTCCCATTTATTTTAAGTAAAACTAACATTTTTTTTATAATTAGATCAACGTCAAGCCACTCGGAGGTCACCGATGCCGCATACCACACCCGACTTGCCTTAGCACTGTGAGTAGAGTACTTGTTTTAGAGTTTTGAATCTAATTTGGGATATAATTTTGCAATTCATTTGAATTTACTTGAAATATTGATTTCTCTCGAGTTGAGACACGTGATTTAAGCTTTTGATAAAGCTTGATTTCCGATAAATGCTTTCATGATGAAAATGATTTCAAAAGTATGATTTTTTGATTTGGGAGGCATGGGGGAGAAACCCACCTCAGATGTAACTTGAAACAGATATGGAATTGACAGACATTGTATTGATGGGTATCGATATTGATACCGAATATAGACGTGTGCACATAGGATACATGACTAGAGATGACAAATGCCTCTAGATCTTGGGTATTGGGCAAGTGGGATAATGAGGCCCCTAGACCCGGATATTCAGAGACAGGTTGGTGGCACTGATAACACCATTGTTCACTGATGTAGTGGTTTGGGGGACTGTGCGTACAACGCCCCAAGGCCA
This sequence comes from Zanthoxylum bungeanum, assembly GCA_019454045.1. Lineage (NCBI taxonomy): Eukaryota > Viridiplantae > Streptophyta > Magnoliopsida > Sapindales > Rutaceae > Zanthoxylum > Zanthoxylum bungeanum. The sequence goes on from SKCR01009972.1 coordinate 5,312, forward strand.
CGAGATTATATACAGATTGACCGATGATATTTCTGATAATGATACATATGTTTTCTTAATCGATTTATAAAAGTTTTGAAATGGAAAACTCTAGTTTATGATTTAAGAATTTTGAAAGTTATTTCACTGAATATGAGTATTTTTAATATAGTTTGTTTTTCTGGTTTTATAGCTCCACTCACTGAGTTCTTTAGGACTCACCCCCCACTATCTAGATTTTACTGGACTTTTCTATTAGTGAGCTAATGTTGTATTTTGGGAGACATGGATCAGGGACAGAAACAAAACTGCAATCACTAGTTCTATAGGTTCATCATGTTGTGTCTATATTTATATAGAATGTAGTTTCTTTTGAGTTTCTGTGATGTATAAACCATGTATTTATGCGTGGTTGTACTGTATCTGGGTTGTGTACGTGTCATGTTTAATATTTCACACAGTTAATCTATTTTGATGAGAGAGTGTTTGAATGAATGGTTGATTTTCGGTTTCAGTCAGAGGCTTAGGTGGCAATGGAAATCTGTCATCTGTCGGTAACATTCCCGGATTGGGGATGTTATATCTAATCTAACTTCCAGAATCGATATCAAATATCGCTCCCATAAGTATATAAGTTATAGGATAATTTTCTTCAATAAGAAAACCATATAACCATTAAGTATCAAATACTCTGTAAATGATTCTGACATCCTATTGAACTTATACGAAAGATATCTTAGGGTTAATTCATGTTATTAATTATGTAGTTCCATTTATAGTTAATCACTCTCACATTTGACTTCAATAAGTCAAGTCTTTTCTACAATGGTCAACATCCGATGTTACACACCAAGTAATAAAATAATTTAATTACTCGGGATCATAGAAAAGATATTCTATCGAATAGAATACAATATTCTGTTAAATAGAATAAATGATAAAATTTTACTTGTACCTCTGAGGCCCAAGTACTTTTAATTATATAACTATTATACAAAAGAAAGATTCAAATCACAAACTTTTCAAGATTTGAATTTTCTACTTATACATATCATATACGTAACTGTAGAAACTAATGGAACTTTAATTAACATGATGGGTAGTGTTACTGGAGCATATCTCCAAGAATATTAAAACTAATTCGGTAATACTCAATATCAAGCGAATCAAATCATATAAGATTCGATTACTCCTACTAATCAATTCCATCAAGATGGAATTGTAGAAGAATAATATTGAGTAAGAATCATATTCATTAAACAATCTTAGAACTAATTACCATAAATTCATATGTTTGATCGTATCAAAGATCTTTGAACAATTCAAAGATATGAATTTTAAAAAATATAATTTTCAAAATTTCAGATCGAATATCTTTGAACTATTCAAAATATTATATCCGCATTTCATTAGAAATATATTGAAAGTTCTCGAATCATTCAAGACATGCAATATGTTTTCTTTTATAAATGCGTAACTAAGTCATGATAGCTCATTAACTAAGTTACGAAGTAAAGAAAAATATCCAAGGTAATTTATAATTCATTAAACTACATATATCAAAAGTATTTGTTTAACAAATCAGTGATCTAATGACGATCATTGGTTAAATGAGATTTAATGACATTCCCGCATACAATATTCATTAAATGGAAAAGGATATATGGTGTGATCATGTATCAAACCATCCTTTACCATACAGAATAAGCATCTAATGCTTAAGTAATAAAATCTCATAAAATATTGTTCTAAATTATTTAATTTACCGAATATTTTTCTTAATGTTTATCCCTTCCACAATGACATTACAAGTCATATTAAAACATATAACATCTGTTTATAAAGAACAAGTAACTATCCAATGGTCGCAAGTTCTGATATATATATAAAAACAATCATTAAACAATATTTCAAATAACTTGACGGGAGATCTGATATCTAATACGTATAGTTGTCATATTGTGAGAATCGATATTCTCTACACACAACTATACACATCTCCTTTCTTCAGCTTTATTATTTGCCTTCAACTATTCAAAAAATTGTAAATAATTGATTAGCAAATTGTGTCATACACATTTCCTCTAAAGGTCTCTAAAGCCAAGAAACATCATTATCGGATAAACAAACACCTAATGTATTTTTCTTAATTCCAGTAAAGAATCTCGAGACATGAACCAATTCATGTCAATTCTTACTGCACAAGAAACTATTCTTTCTAGAACATTATATCCTAAAATGGATATCCTTTTAGATTACCTATCGTGACTTAGTAACTAAGTCACTAACCATCTTGATTTTCCAAGAAAATTGGAACAATAATTCCTGATGGTTTAGACTAATCTAATTATATCCATGCCTATTGATATCCAGAACCCGTTCTAGAAAAATGCAGTCATAAGTCAGATTAATATATATATATATATATATATATATATATATATATATATATATATATATATATAAAATATGCATGCAGTGGATTAGAAGTTTAATTCTATATACACAATAAAATAAAGAAAATATACGCGGCGATTTTCATAATATTATACACTGCCTTAGTTATGGATTTTTAACCCAGCAGTGCCTCCCACTACTTTACGTAATACCGTAATCCCCAATGGAAAATGGGAATGCAATACTTAAATTGAATTCCATAGTGATAAGTGGACCCCATATATATATTTCGACTCACAGCTTTGACACGTTCTTGTCTACGTATATTCACAGGTAGACAACTCATTGTTAATTATACTCATTGTGACTCCTGATTTGGTCCTGACCATTTCTCGTTGTGAAAGCTTTGACACGTTCACATGAGGCGTATAAAGGATTCACTTGTTAGTGACAAACTCAAGTTACCGATGTAGTCTTGACATCTTTGGCACGTTCAGGATTTCCACTTTCATTTGAATTTGTCTCTTATCATATAAGTTCTACCGGCATAAATGAACTACCATCAGCCATACCTGCATAGGCTTTGGCATGATACAGCTACAACATCAAGAAAACATTCACATCTTTCCTGACAAGGCGGACCAAGAAATAAGTATTCCTCATACAAGTTACTTTAAAACCTTATTAAATATGGATTTTTCGCAAAGTGTCATACACTTTTACTTAATCAAATTAAATAACATATGCATGCATCAAGTAAAGATTAGACTAAATATCAAATTTTAAAAGGCTAATCATATCATGGGCCAAGAATCAGACTCGCTCTGATACCAATTTTATTGGGATTTTTGAGCGGATTACTCGGGTAACGCAGCGGAATGCGGGAAAATCAAATTTTTCGATTTTTTTTATTTTTCTTGGGTAATTAAAATAAAATAATTTATTTCAATCACTCAATACTCAAAACAGAATATTTAACCCAGAAACAGAAATCATAATTTTGGTAAATTACCGTAAAACCCCAAAACTTTCGATTTTATTCATTTTAGTCCTAAGTTGTTCAAAACAAGTTTAGGTGATTTCCAATCACAACTAAAATGATTTGTACATCAAATATACATGAAAATAGAATTCTGAAATTTTTTCCAGATTTTTCAGTAATTACCCAAAGTCCTTATAGTTTGTATTTTGATCATTTTGGTCCTAATTTGTCAAATACAAGATTTTCTGACATCCAATCACTACAAAATAATTTTTCTACATCTTATATACAATAAAATACAACCCAGAAAAATTTTCCAGAGTTTTCCAAATTTCCGTGAGGTCCAATACTTTATATTTTGATCATTTTGGTCCTAATTTTGTCAAAACAAGCTTAGATGATTTCCAATCAATACCAAAATGATTTTATATCTTATATACATCAAAATAAAACATATATATGAAAATTTCCAATTTTGATTTAGGTTCAAAATCCAAATTATTCAAATTAACAAAAATTAATATAATCCAACACTCTAATCAAATCTCTACATCACCAAACAAGTCTCACCACTTTGAAACATCTCAATAATAATTCTAGGTCATCATTGAGTGGCCTAACAATACGAGAATGACAACCAAGTAATCTGATGACCAAAAGTGTGCTTATTAACCATTAATAAGAAAACGTTGTTTATATACATGCATACATCTTTCATTCAAGCTTCCAAACTTCATAACACAAATAAAAGAGAGTAGAGAAACAAGTGAACAATATATGTTGTAGCCAAGAACAAAGAAATATTTTTCCTTCTAAAGAAAAGTTGAAATTACTTACTAATTTGCAAGTTTTCTTCATTTATTTCTTGGTTTCTTCTCTTTTCTCTCAAGTCTCTTATGTCTTTTGTGTTTTTGAAAACTTAGAATTCATAAGCAAATGAAAAAAGAAACCCTTATATACTAGGGTTACTTAACCGAAACCCTAAGGGGTAATTTTATCATTTTTTCTTCAATTTTTATAATAATAAAAAGGTTAAGTTTACTTGTTCAATTTGAACACTTCAACACCAAATGTTTTCTAACAAGTTAACCAATTATATTTTTCCATATAAACCATAATCATGATATAGATGAATGTATTTCATTATTCTAATTATTTAAAAATTAAATAATTAGATAATTACTTAATACAAATATCTAAATATATGTATCATAGTTATTTTAAATATTCCATAATACATATATTTGTTACATGTGTCAAATACTTTATTTGACAAATAATTAATGTGTATTTAATAAAATCATTTATTCAAACCAAATACACATTAAGTAAGAAATGGCCGAAAAAACCCTTAAACATGTATCTTTTCGTTAACCATTAAATGATTTATAAATAATCAATATTATTTATAAACATTGCCCTAGTGCTCTACGAGTATGTTTCATTAGTGAGACTCTATAGATTCAGGCATATCCATCATGAAATCTAATTTCGTGTCCATAATCTACCCACCCGTAAATTATGACAACCACAGATAAACTCGCTGAACCATACAGGTCGAGGTCATCACATATGTATAATCCCTCTGTCACAGGTATCCGGATTATCCCAGAGAGAGATATATATATATATATATATATATATATATATAATATATATATATATAAACGTCAAATCTCTATAGGTATAATCTCGTCGACGTATCTATTAGAAATATCTTAAATAACACTTAGAACTTACTTCTACGGTGTACCACGATCCCGTGGATTTAACAGATTGCTAATTTCATATTGAATACCTATGCTCTTGTTGGACAATTATGACCCATAGCATCATTATTTGTACAGAACATGGCGTTGTTATACAAATTAACTATGTGACAAAGGAAATTGCTCTTTTATCATTTGTAATTGGATTACCGGAATTTATAAATGATAAAAGTCCATATGATTAGTACCAGATTAATAAGATATGAGACAATATTAATCCATTAAGGTTTCATTAAATATCCATAGTCATAGTATTATCGAGATTGGACATCGAAAATGCGGAATAGATTAGTATTGCACTTGTGCGCATTATGGAGGCATAATGGCATAGTTCTCATATATTTGGGTATTGGATACTCATGCAAATGTAATAGGAGGTCCTGTTTACCGATGGTACGAAAACAGCTTCGCTCTGGATAGACCCCTCAGAATCCCATTGGTAGTATGACTATGTGTCTATGGGAATCTGAATCAGGGTAGGTGTATTTGGTCTTAACATGAGACTTGCATCGCTAATACTTCCGACAATTAGTACGCTTTGGTTTTGGTCATCCGGGGCTTTAACAGGTTCTGTGTACGCCTCTTCTGGGTATACTGAGAATCGTAGTGTATTGGGTGTGATGTCAAGATGGAAGTATCACTTCAGTCATATGGAGATGATGATCACGCAGGATACGGAACTAGTACTCTTTAGTACTGCAGTCATCGGGATAATATGACTAGGTCATGATTATCCGATTATAGAGACTAGTTACCAGAGATCCTATAAATGCTTCGTATGGGGATGACACAATTCCACCAGCCCTAGGCCTAGCATGTGATATCGAAACTGGATCGTAATACGCAATATTACGTATGCTACGTCTGACAAAGATTACATATTCCTTTAAAGAATATTTCTGGAGAATTGGGTCGGCACGATACTTTGCTAGAAGCCAACCATGTCTTGTAAATCGGTAAGAACGTGGTACCGGGTACGCACGTATTTGGATAGTCTAATAACCGTATTTACTGCCAACATATCCAGGGATCTATTGGGTCGCTTCCCGAAGATTCACCGTTGAGATTTGACTCGAATAGATAATTAATCTGGGATTAATTATGAGAGAAAAAATTAATTGGGATTAATTACGGCAATAAATTAATCTGGGATTAATTAACAGAGAAAGAATTAATCTTGGATTAATTGCGTCATGAATTAATCGGGGATTAATTCATGAAGAGAGAACGCGATTAATTTGGAATTAATCGGTAAAATAAATTTAATAGTTAAATTGGATTTTTCTATTTAATTTATTTAATTGGGCTAAAATAATATATTGGATATATTAATTGAAATTAGATTTCAATTCGGAATTAAAATTAGATTTTAATTCTAGCGAACGAATTAATTTAGAATGAATTCGTTAGCGACTTCCGTAATAATTTTGCGAGGCATTATTTATTTAATTAAATTGGATTTAATTTCGTCGCAATGGAAAATTCGTTTAATTGGATTAAACGAACCCGAGCCCGAAGTGTGTTGAGCAAGCCCACTTGAATTTTGAATTTAAAGTGGGGCCCACCAACTTACATCAAATGTCTTCACAAGATTGATGGTGGTAGTTGAAAGCATTTAATGAATCTTACACAACACACTTTTGACTTTTGCTTTTTTGAAAAGTATATACACTTTTTTGGAAAAGAAATTTGTAATTTGTTTTTAGAAAGCAAATACACAAAATCAAAAACTCTCTTTTCTATCCCTAGCCATGGCCGAATGGGTTTCTTCTTGGAGGAGAAATTTTTTCTTTCAAATTTTGTTCAAGTTAGCACTTAAAGTAGTGAATCAATGTGATGGGGAAACTCACCCAAGTGTTGGAAACACTCAAGAGGACTTGGAGCTTCCACCGAAATGCATAAAAGTTTTGAACTCATCCGATCAATGTGAGTATTTTTCGCAACTCTTTTGATTTTATTCACACACAAATCACTCTTAGACGATCTTGACATGTTCTATGAACACTAACATTGGTATCAGAGCGATCTAAGTTTGATTTAGAATTCTAGGGTTCGTGGACTTTAATTTGTGAATTTTTGCTTGGAGTATGTATTTTCTTAAATTGATGGTTTGGTTGATCTTAGATGATGTTGAATTGGATTTGTACATCTTAAGAATTGAGAAAAATTGATTAGATCAAAAATTTCCAATTTCCTTAGCCTTGGCCGAATGCACCCTAGGTTGGATTCCTGGTGATTTTTTGAAAATTTAACATTTGGATATGTTAATTGCATGAAATGAATATTAATTGTTGGTTTAATTGGATTGAAATCAGAATTGAATGTTATTTCATGATTTCCGTGAGTTATAAGCATGCTATAATGAATTGTTTTGCTTAATTTGTGTTGGACATGAATTGGAAATGTTAAACATGATTAATTGAATTAATTAGTGTTTTGGAAGCATTAGATTAATTATTTAATTATGGTAATTACACTTGTATTGAATTAATTTGTAATTTGGAATGATGAATTAATTTAATTGTTGTATTTGGGCTTAATGGGCTTGGTTGGGCCAAGTTTGGTTTAGGATAATTGGTTGGATCCAATTGAGCCTAAAACCATTTCCATAAAGTCCAAATATGATAAATGGGCCTTTAAAATTTTAATTGGGCCTAAATTGATTTTTGGCATAGGGTGATTCCTAATTGGGCCTTTGCATCTTGGGTTTGACCCATAATTGCCAAAGCCGATGCCTTAAGAATTAATTGAAAGCCCATTGGACTTTAATTGAATAGTATTTGATACTAATTGGGCCTTTGAGACCTGTTAAGATTGGATTTGGAATCCAAGTCTACAAGGTTCTTTTGAAAGTTTAATTATTTAATTTGGAATTAAATATGAATTAGTATTGAATATAATTTAAATTGGATTTAAAATTGTAGTTCGATATAATTCAAGAATACTTACTTTGAGTATTTATTCTTAAACGAGTTGGACTCGCGCAATTCAAATCGTTGTTTGAACATTGGATGGTCACTAATCAAAGATTAATTAATTGGATTAGATTGATTGATGACATGTTTTGTGTGAATACTTGGATTTATGAATGAATAATGTATATCGGATGTATATTAGAAGGGTGAGGGCAATTTTGGAAATTGTTGTAATAAATTTAGAATTTATTAAATTGGACCTGCGTGTCCAGCCTATTACCTCTTTTCTCATTGTATTTCTCTTCTCACCTATTCCCCTCAATGTAAATGAGGTTTCTTTAGAAGTATTATGTAATTGGGTAGAAGTATGAATAATGCTAGTGGGAGAGAGGAAATAGAGTGATTTGTTCTAGGAACAAGTTTGTTGTATATCCATCCGCATATCATTATTAAATTTTATCGCGCCTTATTATGCTTTTAGAATGCATGCTTAAGGGTGTATGATGAGACCTAATTAAAGATAATAAATTGGTTGCCAATTTACCCGAAAAACCCTCATTTTATATTAAGCGTTTTTCCTTCCATTGAGTGATTCTCTCTCAAGATCCAAGATTGGCATTGGTTTGTTGGCCAAAGTCAAGACCTTTGTCCATCGCGGATGTGTTTGAATCACGAAAGCTTTGTTCCATATCGTACACCTTGGGCAAGTTGTGATTTATTGGCCAAAGTCAAGGTCACTTCTTGTTCATTGGCCTCGATTACGAAGCTTTCCCACTGTCAATGGGTCACGCTTAACTGGTTTCATTAAGCCTGTTGAACCAAAGCCAAGGCTTAGTTGATTCAGAGGAAAAAGGTTAGGGAATATATCAGATACATTGGCATATATTGGATATATGTTTCGGACTTGGATGTCCACCTACTGGATCTAGGAATTGGATGGGATCCAATTGATCTTAGAGATCTACCTAGTTAAGTTTCATACAATTTGTTGGCCAAAGTCAAGGTTGTGTGTTATTTAACGGGATCCTAGCCCACTAGGAAACTAGGTTTTCCGAGTACTCCACAGAGGGTTAGAGGCTCGCCGAAAATAGTGGGAGTGAATATTAAATTTTCAATTTCGTTTAGATACTTGCCAATACGTGCTCATTTCATTTTTTGTCATTAAAAAAATTATATATATATTAGTTGGACTAATATTCAATTGTTGTTTTAATTATCCAGTTGGACTGTATTCAAACTACTTCATTTATAGTTGATTATATAATTGGATTATAGTAATCAATATAATGAATTTTACCAATCATTTATAGTTGATTATATAATTGGATTATAGTAATCAATATATTTGAATTTAACCAATCAAATTGTAATAAGTTATATAGTTAGACTATAGTAGTCATTACATTAGATTGTACCTGAAATCGTTGATTGGATAGTTGGAATATAGAAATCAAGATAACTGAAAGATTAGCATCAAAGAACATAATCATAGGTGAAAATGTCTTTAACGGCATAATTTTCTAGAATGGGAAACGAATCTCAGGATAGTCCTAGGAGATGAGAAGTTAATATATTTGATAGAGTGACATCTCGGGCCTGAGCCCGGAGTTGAGCAAATAGTGGAGCATGAGCTTTGGAAGACTCATGGTGATGATAACTTTAGTGCTCAATCTGTTATGCTTGCCGCAATGACTCCTTAATTTCTTCGTCAGAACTAATGATTAGATCCTTATAGTATGATATTGAAATTGAAAGATCTTCATAGATCTATTCTTAGATCTTAGAAGTACTAATTGCAATAAGAAAACTCTTGGAGAGTTAATGGCTATGCTCAAAGAGACAGAGCCAGAGCTTGTAAAAGGGCAAGAAGCGCAATGCGCATCTTACTCATACATCCCAGAAGGTCTAGGCTTGGCCGGAGGCTTCTAGGGATGTGAAAATGGGCAAATGCAAAATCGTCACAGTCTTCTAGGAAGACGAATGACATATCCCAATATGTCTGCCTAAAATGTGGCAAACGGGGTCACTGGAAGAGTGACTGCCATATGGACAAGGCAGACATAAAGGAAATGAAGATGGGCAAGGCTCCGACTTCAGGTATGTTTGTTATAAACATGTCCACTGCTGGTTTTAAAATTGGATTTTTGATACTAGATGTGGTACATAAATATATGTACTTAAGTGCGGGATCTACTGATTAGCATGAGACTGGCTTTAGATGAGATCGACCTATGAGTTGGAAACGGGACGAGAGTCACTGTTTTGGCCGTATAAACCTAAGTTTTGGAACTACCCTTTGGGCATGTACTTAAATTAAGAACTGTTATAATGTATCTAGTTTGACTAGGAACATTATCTCTGTATCTAGTTTAACCCGTTGCGGGTATACCTTTATATTCTAAAATAGTAAGTGTTTTGTTTATAAAGATGATATTGAGATAAGCACATTAGATGTGAATAATAGTATTTATATTTAGAATATAAATTAATCTCAAACATATACCATTACAAACAAATAGCTCAAACTGAATTAATCAGATGAGACTTATAAGTGGCATTGTTGTCTGGGCCACATTAACAAGATTCGTATATCCACCCTTTCGAAGAGTGGATACTAGGACATATTTGATTCTAGTTTATTAGGCAAAGTGCCTAAAACACCTTTTACTTGGTAAAAGTGCAAGTGCCACCGATCTGTTAGCCCTCGTTCATAGTGACGTATGTGGGCCCATGTCTAGCTAGGCTAGAGGTGGTTATGTGTACTTCGTAACCGTTACAGATGTTGCATCGCGTTATGGTTATGTGTATCTTATGACTTAAAAATCGGAAACTTTTGATATATTCAAAGAATTTCGACACGAAGTAAGAAAACATACCGGTAAAAGTATTAAAAACATTATGGTCGGACCATAGTGTAAAATACTTGAACATATGAGTTTCAAGATTACTTGAAAGAGTATGGTATTCTTTCACAGTGGACTCCTCCCGGGACACCTCAATTTGATGGTGTGTCCGAACAAAGAAACCGAACTTTGTTGGACATGGTAAGGTTAATGATGAGTCGCTCTAAGTTACCAATTCCTTCTGAGGATACGCATTAAACAATGCAATACTTATTTTGAATAAGGTTCCATGAAAATTTGTTAGACAGATTTCATATTAGATATGAACATGAAAGAAACCGGGTTTCTCATTCCCGATGATTTGGGATGCTGGGCATATAATTGAATGTTTGGATGATACCAAACTAGAACCCAAATCAGATAAGTGCCTATTTGTAGGTTGCCCTAGGGAAACCAAAGTATAGTAGTTATACAACTTACAAGAGAACAATGTAATTGTTGCTCTCCATGCAGTTTTCCTAAGAGGAATTCCTATATGCAGTGGTAAGTGGGAGGAAAGTAAAACTCGATGAAAATTAGAGTAATACTGTTCAAGGCACCGAGTCTTCATGGAACACCAACAGTTCATCAGGGATGAAACTGTACAAATAATCTTCGAATACACGAGAACCGCGTAGGTCGGAGAGAGTCAGAAAATAACCTAGGAGGTATGGGTTCCTGATCTCACCTCATGTAGATGTCAATCTTATTGAGGAAGACGAACTGGCTACGTATGAGGATGTGATACAAGGTATCGACTCCTTTTATGGCAAAGTGCCATGAAGATCGAAATGGATTCCATGTATACAACCAAGTTTGGATACTGGTTGATGTACCGAAAGGCATTGTACCTATTGGTACTATATGAGTCTTCAAGGAATACAAACATGGATGGCAACATACAAGGCTAGGCTTGTAGCGAAAGGGTATCGTCATCAACATGGTCTTGATAAAGATGAAACTTTTTCACTTGTTGCCATGATTAAATCCATTTGGATGATGCTTGCTAATGATGCATATTTCATTTGTGAAATATGGCATATGGAGGTCAAAACCGTTTTCCTTCACGGAAACCTTTTGGAGGATGTTTACAACATTCTGACGGTTTTGTCATGCCGAAACATGCAAACAAGGTTTGCAAGTTAAATCGATCCATTTATGGATTAAAGCAAGCATTGTGTTCTTGGAACCAGCATTTTGATGTAATCATAATGGTATATGATTTAATTCAAAAGGAATATGATTCTTGTGTAAATAAGAAGGTTAGTTGGAGCACACTGACAATAAATGTCCTATAAGTTGATGATGTATTGCTTCTTAGCAATAACATTCCCATAAGATTATCGGTGAAACCTTGGCTTTCATTAAAATTCTCCATGGAATACTTGGGAGAGGAAACCTTTATTCTAGGAATAAGGATCTAATGGATTAGATCTAAAAGTTTTTGGCACTCTCCGAGAACTCGTAGATTGAAAAATATGTACGTGACCTGATGTCTCATATGCTTTGATCATATAGAGTCACAATCAGGCTAATCCAAGTGATGGTCACTGGAGTAATGTAAAGAACATCCTTGAGTATCTTGGACGAACTAAGGATGCTTTCTGATAATATGGGGAAAAGAGAACTTGATGTGACTGGGTTCACCGATGCAAGTTTCCAAACCGATAAAAATGATTGTAAGTCGTAATAAGGGTATTATATAGTTTGAATAACGGAACAGTGAGCTGGAAATCTTCCAAGCAAGATACTGTTACCGAATAAACAACAAGATCAGAACATTGCTACAGCTGAGGTATTTTGGATCTATATAATCCTAATTGGATTAGGAGTAGTTCTGTTAGCAGCTAAGCTAGGCTACAGCACAGGCTAAGGAACCATGGTCTCATCAATGATCCAAGTATGTACTTCAACTATTTCATCTTATTCGTCAGATCATACATCGTGGCGATGTGATGATCGAATAAAACACATCAGATGATAACATTGCACATCCGCTGACCAAAGCTGTTTCTCAGCAGAAGTTTGAGCGACATGTACATAGTTCAGGTGTATGACACTTGAGTGATTGGCTATAGGCCAAGTGGGAGATTGTTGGACAATTATGACCCATAGCATCACTATTTGTATAGAACATTGCGTTGTTGTACAAATTAACTATGTGACAAAGGAAATTGCTCTTTTATCATTTGTAATTGGATTACCGGAATTTATAAATGATAAAAGTCCATATGATTAGTACCAGATTAATAAGATATGAGACAATATTAATCCACTAAGGTTTAATCATTAAATATCCCTAGTCGTAGTATTATCGAGACTGGAAATCGATAATGCGGAATAGACTAGTATTGAACATGTACGCATTATGGAGGCATAATGGCATAGTTCTCATATATTTGGGTATTGGATACTCTTGCAAATGTAATAGGAGGTTCTGTTTACCGATGGTACGAAAACAGCTTCACTCTGGATAGACCCCTCGGAATCTCGTTGGTAGTATGACTATGTGTCTATGGGAATCTGAATCACGGTAGGTGTATTTGGTCTTAACATGAGACTTGCATCGCTAATACTGTGACAATCAGTACGCTTTGGTTTTGGTCGTCCGGGGCTTTAACAGGTTCTGTGTACGCCTCTTCTGGGTATACTGAGAATCGTAGTGTACTAGGTGTGATGTCAAGATGGAAGTATCACTTCAGTCATATGGAGATGATGATCACGCAGGATACGGAACTAGTACTCTTTAGTACTGCAGTCATCGGGATAATATGACTAGGTCATGATTATCCGATTATAGAGACTAATTACCAGAGATCCGATATATGCTTCATACGGGGCAAACACAATTCCATCCCTAGGCCTAGCATGTGATATCACTACTGGATCTTAATACGCAATACTTCGTATGCTACGCCTGACAAAGATTACATATTCCTTTAAAGAATATTTCTGGAGAATTAGGTAGGCACGGTGCTTTGCTAGAAGCCAACCATGTCTTGTAAATCGGTAAGAACGTGGTACCAGGTACGCATGTATTCGGATAGTCCGATAACCGTATTTACTGCCAACATATCCAAGGATCTCTTGGGTCGCTTCCCGAAGATTCACCGTTGAGATTTGACTCGAACAGAAAATTAATCTGGGATTAATTATGAGAGAGAAAATTAATCTAGGATTAATTATGAGAGAGAAAATTAATCTGGGATTAATTACGGTAATAAATTAATCTGTGATTAATTAATAGAGAAAGAATTAATCTGTGATTATTGCATCATGAATTATCGGGGATTAATTCACGAAGAAGAGAGAACTCGATTAATTTGGAATTAATCGGTAAAATAAATTTAATAGTTAAATTGGATTTTTCTATTTAATTTATTTAATTGGCTAAAAAAATATTATTGGCTAAATAATATATTGATATTTAATGAAATTAGATTTCAATTCGGAATTAAATTAGATTTTAATTCCAGCGAACGAATTAATTTGAATTAATTCGTTAGCGACTTTCGTAATAATTTTGCGAGGCATTATTTATTTAATTAAATTGGATTTAATTTCGTCGCAACGGAAAATTCGTTTAATTGGATTAAACGAACCCGAGCCCGAAGTGTGTTGAGCAAGCCCACTTGAATTTTGAATTTAAAGTGGGCCCCACCAACTTACATCAAATGTCTTCACAAGATTGATGGTGGTAGTTGAAAGTATTTAATGAATCTTACACAACACACTTTTGACTTTTGCTTTTTTGAAAAGTATATACATTTTTTTTTGAAAAAGAAATTTGTAATTTGTTTTTAGAAAGCAAATACACAAAATCAAAAACTTTCTCATCTATCCCTAGCCATGGCCGAATGGGTTTTCTTCTTGGAGGAGAAATTTTTTCTTTCAAATTTTGTTCAAGCTAGCACTTAAAGGAGTGAATCAATGTGATAGGGAAACTCACCCAAGTGTTGGAAACACTCAAGAGGACTTGGAGCTTCCACCGAAATGCATAAAAAGTTTTGAACTCATCCGATCAATGTGAGTATTTTCCGCAACTCTTTTGATTTTATTCACACACAAATCACTCTTAGACGATCTTGGCATGTTCTAGGAACACTAACAGCTATGTACACAAAACTGACGGATCCTATCTTGATACATATAAGATATATTGAGGATCAGTCCACACCCAACGAACAGGCGAAGGTCTAATCTAAATATATCGGTGATATGAATGCCATCAAAGTGTTGATGATACCTCATACATCCACGGTGGTATATATGATGAGCGGAAAATAAATCAATATTTACCGCCCCTTTAACTTAATATTTTGTTTAGTTTCTCGGGTTTGATGAAGGTTTTGATGTGTTTTAGTTTATTTTGCAGATAAAATAATATTGGGTCTCAATGAAATCATTTAGGACGAAATATGGGTCAAATAAGGGCAATTATTGGACTTGATATTTTTATTTTGGAGATTGGAAACTTGAAAGGGCGTTTTTGACAAAGTGCAGTTTTGCACATCTGTCGTATTTTAGGTATAACATTTTACTCCAATATCGAAGTGAGCTGATTCAAGTGCCAGATTAAAGAAGACTCGAAGATCTACAACTTTGAAAGACAAAATAATTTCGAATTCTGAATATTTCATAACCGAAATTGATGAACCATCCAGAAGTGTGTTGTGTATAATTATTAAAGTCATTTTCAATCATTTTCAAAGCAAAAAATAAATTAATAAATAAATTATAAAAATTATCAAATCACCACCAAACATGATAAGCAAATTAGTGAAGCAATTAATAATGGATTTGGTGGAGTAATTAGTGGAGAAATTAATAATGGATTTGGTGAAGAATTTGATGGATGATTTGATGGAGGCAAAATTTTGGCTATAAATACCAAGCCATTTCATTTGTAAAATTCATACCTTCTTCTTTGAAATTCCTAATGAATAAATAAGAAGATTGTATCTTGTTTATTTATTTACAGCTTCCAGTAATTAATTTCCGCTTTCGCACTTTCTTTTCTTTACTTTTCAGTTTTTACTTTCCGTAATTTACTTTTACGCACAAACATTTTCTTTCTTTACTTTTGCAGTTTTTATTTTTCAAGCAATGAGTAGGTAACTCCCCCTTGCTGGGGTAAAAGGTAAAGCTTTTATTATTGCTATCTAGATTAATCTCCTTTAAATATAAAATATAAACTATTAAAAACCTGACTTAATGAGGATACCGCTATATTGGCCGGTTGGAAATTAATTATAAATTGGTTTTAACCTGACTAAGTATGGATACCGCCTGGTTGGTCGGTTGGTAATTAATTATTAATTTGACTTAATCAGGATATCGCCTATATGGCTGGTTGGTAATTATCACGCAAAATTAATATATTATATTAAGGAGATATCTAAAATAGTAGAAATAAAAGTTGATCCTCTAACCCTAGCATTTTCTTTTATTGTACTTTTACTTTATTTAATTTCAGCAATTTACTTTTCAGCAATTTACTTTCAGTAATTTACTTTTATTTTATTTTTTTTACTTTTTACTTTTTACTTTTACTTTTACTTTTACTTTATTTACTTTTCAACAATTTACTTTTCAGTATTTAATTTTTAGTATTTTACTTTATGTCTTTTATTTTTTTTACTACTTGTAAATATGTGTCGTAACTAAGCCAGTTATCTGGGGTTGTGATGAAATCCAATATCACCGGTTTATAAGGGGTTAAATTATAGTTTGGGTAATATAAATGTTTATTTATTGAGTCTTAATATTAATGTTTTTTATTAACTGGCCATTAATAAAATTGAACTGGTAAACTTAAAATGAACTAGACATAGGGATTTTAAGTTTAAAACCTTAGACTCAATAGCCCACGATCTTCCTTGAGGATAGATAGCCCTTTAATAGATTTCCTTACAGGATAGGAATATACCTTTCGGGCGGGGGTAGCCATAATTGGAACTTAATCTTAATAAATCCAGGTAATTTGGTTGACATAGCCATATGATTCAATTGGGTTATACTGGATTTTGTAGTTGACCATCGGAAGAGGCTTTTACATAATTTAGTGTTCCAGGTTAATAAATCAATATTTTACCCAACTATAAGATAACCACTTCATCTTTAAAATGATATTGGAAGAAATCACAACCCTAGATAGTTTTTAATATTGAATTTTCTTAAACCTACTTTCGAACAATTTTATTTACTTATTTTTTAATTTAGAATCGTCACCTTTTCAAATCTATCAAACAACCTGTTATATAGTAGTAATCAATTGACCTCATAAAATTAATAGCTTAGGTATTAAGTCCTCGTGGGATCGATACTTTTTATACTACTTGGACGATAAGTGTGCTTGCGTTATACGCGTGTGATTACCACCGGTCAAGTTTTTGGCGCCGTTGTCGGGGACTTAATTATCTTTCACTATTATTTTAGAGTTTAGATACTTTTACTTGTATCTAATTTCTTTTTACTTTTTGTTTTTGTTTTCTTGTATTTTAGGTTCTCAAAAACTTCATGAGACGAACTATAAGCTTTGAACTCCGACCGCTTGACCCGAAAATTGAAAGAACCATCAGACAGTTGAGAAGGGAAAGGCGAGAAGGCCAAGAAGTTTTAGTCAACATGGAACCTGAACCTTTGAACGTTGCGCCACCGATTCACATTCGAGACAGAACCATTCTGGTGGTTGATAGACTCATTTTTGTATTGTACTTCCTCTCTTACCAGCAAATGCACATGACATCAAAACATGCATCCAGATGATTCAGCAGTCA
>SKCR01009973.1:0-22922 GCA_019454045.1 Zanthoxylum bungeanum
TTGATTTGCTTGAGTCAAACTCGTTTAAGAATAAATACTCAAAGTAAGTATTCTTGAATTATATTGAACTACAACTTAAATCCAATTTATTTGTATTCAATACTAATTCCAATTTAATTCCAAATTAAATACATACACTTACTTTTAAGCCTTAAAGACTTGGATTCCAAATCCAATCTTAATGGGTCTCAAAGGCCCAATAACATCCAATGTCATTTCAATTAAAGTCCAATGGGCTTTTAATTGATTCTTAAGGCATGGGCTTTGGCCATAATGGATCAAACCCAAAATGCCAAGGCCCAATAGGAATCACCCTATTGCCAACAAATCAATTTAGGCCTATTAGGCCCAATTAAATTCTTTAAAGGGCCAAGTGATGTATTTGGACTTATGGAATTGGTTTTGGGCCCAATTGGATCCAATCCAAAAGTCCAAAACCAAACTTAGTCAAACCAAGCCCATTAAGCCCAAATACACACTTTTAGCCCAATTCATAATTAAAGGCTTATTAACATAATTATAATATTCCAAATATCACAATTACTTTAATTAAAGTGTATTAGCCATGATTAATTAATTAAACTCAATATTTCCAAAATACCAATTAACTTAATTATTCATGCTTAATCCATCAATTCATGCTCAACACAAATTGAAGCCAAAATACATCATTTCATGCTCAACACAAATTGAATCCTAAATTCATCATTTCATGCTCAACATGCTCTTTGATTTTAACATAAACATTATTGACTTTGATTCTAATCTAATCAAACCAACAATCAACTTTTAAACATGCATTTAAACACATCATTTCATGTTACAAAAAATCAAAAACTGCACAGTTCACTGTCACAGTATTCGGCCACCTTAAGATTTTTTTAATTTTTGATCCAATCAATTTATTTCAAATCTAATCATGCACAACTCTAAGTTAACATAATCTAAGCATGCTCAAAGCATCAATTTGAAAGAATCATGCTCAAAACATAAAAGCCCCAAATTTTAGTCTCATGAACCCTAAAATTTTCATGCTTAAAATTGGCTCTTGATACCATTGTTAGTGTTCCTAGAACATGCCAAGGATCTAATAAGCATGAAAACATGTTCATAAATTCAAAATAAGTTGCGGAATTACTTACATTGAATGGATTTGAGCTTTTAAATTTTTGAGAAGAAGATCCAAGATCCAAGATGCAAGATGCTTCCTTTGTTGATTCCAAGCTTTGAGTTGAAGATCTCCAAGATCCTTCCTTTGTTGATTCCAAGCTTCAAGTGATGATTCCAAGCTTCAAATGATGATTCCAACTCTTGAAGTAGTTTCCCTATCACCTTAGTTGATTTCTCCAAGTGCTAGCTTTGTTGATTTTGCCACAAAATCAAAGAGAGGGAGAAGGCATATTCACGCCCAAATGGAAGAGTATTAGGGTTTCCAATTGTTTCAAGTGTTATGTTACTCAAGTGTGAAGAGAGAGAGCTAGGGTTTTGTTAAAGGGTTTTTACCCTTTTCACCAAAACCATGTAGTTGGGGTAATTTGGTTTCACATAAACCAAGTAGTTGGAAAGTAAGTGGTTTTGGCTTAAATGCCAACCACTTTCCAACCACCACTTCACATGTGTGACATGTGTGAAGTGGGCCCCACAATTTTGAATTCAAAACTCAAAATGTCTCTACGAATATTTGCCGCGGCTCGGTTCCGTTTAATCCGATTAAACGAACTTTCGTCGCTATATAATTAAATCTAATTTAATTAAATAACGATGCCTCGCAAATACATTACGAATGTCGTTTACGAATTAATTCTAAATTAATTCGTTCGTTCGTATAAAAGTCCAACTTTAATTTCGTAATGAAATCCAATTCATTTTAATATATCCAATATATTAATTTTAGCTCATACAAATAAATTAAATAGAAAAATCAAATTTAACTATTGAATTTATTTTATCGATTAATTCCAAATTAATCGTGTTCTCTCTTTTCAAACACATTTAATCCCAGATTAAATAATACCTCAATTAATCCCAGATTAATTTTCTCCATCTTAATTAATCCCAGATTAATTCTCTCTCTTAATTAATCCCAGATTAATTCTAATTTAAATCAACTGTCATCGGTGAATCATTGGGAAGCGACCCAAGAGATCTCTGGATATGTTGGCAGTAAATACGGTCATCGGATTATCCAAATACGTGCGTACCTTGTACCACGTGCTTACCGATTTACAAGACATGGCTGGCTTCTAGCAAAGCACCGTGCCTACCCAATTCTCCAGAAATATTCTTACTGGAATATATAATCTATGTCAGGCGTAGTATACGTAGTATTGCGTATTGCGATCCAGTATCGGATGTCACGTGCTAGGCCTGGGGCTGGAGTCGTGTCTGCCCCGTACGAAGCACATGTCGGATGTCTGGTAACTAGTCTCTATTATCAGATATACATGACCTAGTCATAATATCCCGATGACTGCAGTACTTAAGAGCACTAGTACCGTATCCTACGTGACATCATCTCCACTATGACTGGAGTGACACTTCCGTCTTGACATCACACCCCATACTCTACGATTCTCAATATACCCAGCATTTGTGTACACAGAACCGGTTAAAGCCCTGGACGACCAAAACTAAAGCATACCGATTGTCGCAAATATTAGCGATGCAAGTCTCAGGTTAAGACCAAATACACCTACCCTGATTTCGGACTTCCATAGACACATAGTCATACTACCAATGGAATTCCGAGGGGTCTATCCAGAGTGAAGCTGTTTTCCATACCATCGGTAAAACACAACTCCTATTACACTTGCATGAGTATCCTATACCCAAATATATGAGAACTATGCCGTTATGATCTCACATAACACGCACAAGTGTAATACTAGTCTATTCCGCATTATCGATGTCCAGTCTCGATAATACTACGACTAGGGATATTTAATGATTAATCCTTCGTGGACTGATACTGTCTCATATCATCTCAATCTAGGAACTAATCATAGGGACCTCCTATCATTTATACATCTAGGTGATCTAATCACAAATGATTAGAGTGCAATTTCTTTGTAACATAGTTAATTTGTACAACAACACCATGATCTGTACAAATAGTGACGTTATGGGTCATAATTGTCCAACACTTTATTCTGTTGCTGGAATCCAGGTGGTGGATAGTTCTTTTGCCCTGAATTGTTGCTCCATGAAAAATTAGGATGATTCCTCCACCCTGGGTTGTAGGTGTTGGAATATGGATTGTTCCCCTGTCTGTTGAAATTGTTGACATAATTCTCCGTTTCTTCAAGTTGGTGTGATTCTGGTGCCCCTCCATATGGTGAACTTGTGGATCCAGTGGTGCTTTGAGTGTTGAGAGTCTCCATAAATTTGTATATCTGATCCAGCTTGGTGTTGACTGCTGTATTAGCTCCAACTTCATATATTCCTGCAATTCTTTGAATCAGACTTCTTTCTGTTGGCCACAAGGAGTTGTTGTTGGCCATTTCTTCAATTAGGTCCCATGCTTGATCTTCTCCTTTTGCCATTAAAGCTCCTCCAGCAGCAGCATCGATTGTGGTTCTCATCAGTCCAGAAAGTCCATTATAGAAAGTCTGGACTTGAAGCCATTTTGGAATCTCATGGTGAGGATATTTCCGGAGCAAATCTTTGTATCTTTCCCAAGCTTCGTACAGGGATTCTGAATCTTGCTACACAAAGGATGTGATGTCATTTCTCAACTTTGCAGTTCTGGCTGGTGAAAAGTATTTTGCAAGGAATTTGGTGGCAAGAGTGTTCCTGTAATCCATACATACTCTCCATCCAGTCACTGTTCTTGCTGGAATCAGCTCGTTCTTTTCATTGGTGACAACAGTAATTCCTCCTTCTTTGGTACACACTGCATAGGACTTACCCAAGTGCTATCTGAGATGGGGTAAATGATGCCAGCATCCAACCATTTGATGATTTCTTTCTTCACGACTTCCTTCATGATTGGATTGAGTCTCCGTTGATGCTCCACTATGGGTTTGTATTCATCATTCATCAGGATCTTGTGCATGCAAAATGATGGACTAATGCCTCGAATATCTACTATAGTCCAGCCAATGGCTCTTTTGTGCTCTCGTAACACTCTTAGTAGCTTTTCTTCATGTTCCAATGTTAGTGAAGAAGAAATAATAACAGGTAATTCAGAAGAGTTTCCAAGAAATGCATACCTGAGATGACTTGGAAGTAACTTTAGTTCCAGCTGCGGTGGTTCTTCAATCGAAGGCTTGATTCGATCTTTCTTTGGCAGTTCCAAGCTTTCAACTGGTGGTGTTACTTTGAATCGGAATGGTTTGTCAAGGTAGTTAATACATTCCAAGATTTCAGCATCTAGCTCGCTGTCAGTCATGTTGGTGATGCAGGCTTCAAGTGTGTCTGTGGGATTTGACTCAGTATTCTGAACAATTTTATCAACAACATCAATTCTGAAGCATTCTTCTTCTTCCTTTTCATCGCTTGGAAATTTCATGGCTTGGAAAACATTAAAGGTCACTTCTTGGTCCTGCACTTTCATTGTTAGTTCTCCTTTTTGTACATCAATTACAGTTTTACCTGTAGCCAAAAATGGTCTCCCAAGAATGATAGGTACTTCTTTGTCTTCTTCCATGTCAAGGATGATGAAGTCTGCTGGAAGGATGAGTTTGTCAACTTTAACCAGCACATTTTCCACGACTCCTCTCGGAAATGCGAGTGTTCGATCAGCAAGTTGTAAAGATACTGAGGTAGGCATTGCTTCTCCAATTTACAGTTTCCTGTAAATAGAAAAAGGCATTAAATTAACACTGGCACCTAAATCACATAAAGCCTTACCAATATAATGTTCTCCAATGGTGCATGGAACTGTGAAACTGCCAGGATCTTTCAACTTCGGGGGAAGTTTCCTCTGAATAATTGCGCTGCATTCTTCTGTCAAAGCTACTGTTTCGTAGTCTCCCAATCTTCGTTTTCGTGAAAGAATGTCTTTCATGAATTTGACATAACTGGGCATTTGTTCCAAGGCTTCTGCAAATGGTATGTTATTGTGCAGCTTTTTGAAAATCTCCATGAAACAAGCAAACTGTTTGTCTAGTTTATTTTTCTGAAGACGGTGAGGAAAAGGTGGAGGTGGAGTGATCTGTTCTGGTGCTTTTTCCTTTGCTTCTTTTTCTTTTGCTTCTTTTTCCTCAGCTTCTTCTTGAGACATCTGGATTCCAACATCTTTGTTGATCTCAGTACCGCTCTTTAAGGTAATGGCTTGACATTGCTCCTTCCCTCAGTTCCTTGGATTTGGTTCTGTGTTGCTGGGAAGATTACCTGGTGGTCTGTAACTCTGAGCGTTAGCCAGTTGTCCGATTTGATTCTCCAGTGCTCTGATGGAAGCTGATTGGCTCTAATTCATGGCTTCATATCTTTTTAATTGAGCTAGCATCTCTGCCATCACTGGTTCAATTGTTTGCTCCTGGCCTTTATTCTGTTGCTGGAATCCAGGTGGTGGATAGTTCTTTTGCCCTGAATTGTTGCTCCATGAAAAATTAGGATGATTCATCCACCCTGGGTTGTAGGTGTTGGAATATAGATTGTTCCCCTGTCTGTTGAAATTGTTGACATAATTCATCGTTTGTTCAAGTTGGTGTGATTCTGGTGCTCCTCCATATGGTGAACTTGTGGATCCAGTGGTGCTTTGAGTGTTGAGAGTCTCCATAAATTTGTATATCTGATCCAGCTTGGTGTTGACTGCTGTATTAGCTCCAACTTCATATATTCCTGCAATTCTTTGAATCATACTTCTTTCTGTTGACCACAAGGAGTTGTTGTTGGCCATTTCTTCAATTAGGTCTCATGTTTGATCTTCTCCTTTTGCCATTAAAGCTCCTCCAGCAGTAGCATCGATTGTGGTTCTTATCAGTCCAGAAAGTCCATTATAGAAAGTCTGGACTTGAAGCCATTTTGGAATCTCATGGTGAGGACATTTCCGGAGCAAATCTTTGTATCTTTCCCAAGCTTCGTACAGGGATTCTGAATCTTGCTGCACAAAGGATGTGATGTCATTTCTCAACTTTGCAGTTCTGGCTGGTGGAAAGTATTTTGCAAGGAATTTGGTGGCAAGAGTGTTCCTGTAATCCATACATACTCTCCATCCAGTCACTGTTCTTGTTGGAATCAGCTCGTTCTTTTCATTGGTGACAACAGTAATTCCTCCTTTCTTTGGTACACATTGCATAGGACTTACCCAAGTGCTATCTGAGATGGGGTAAATGATGCCAGCATCCAACCATTTGATGATTTCTTTCTTCATGACTTCCTTCATGATTGGATTGAGTCTCCGTTGATGCTCCACTGTGGGTTTGTATTCATCATCATCAGGATCATGTGCATGCAAAATGATGGACTAATGCCTCGAATATCTGCTATAGTCCAGCCAATGGCTCTTTTGTGCTCTCGTAACACTCTTAGTAGCTTTTCTTCCTGTTCCAATGTTAGTGAAGAAGAAATAATAACAGGTAATTCAGAAGAGTTTCCAAGAAATACATACCTGAGATGACTTGGAAGTAACTTTAGTTCTAGCTGCGGTGGTTCTTCAATCGAAGGCTTGATTCGATCTTTCTTTGGCAGTTCCAAGCTTTCAACTGGTGGTGTTACTTTGAATCGGAATGGTTTGTCAAGGTAGTTAATACATTCCAAGATTTCAGCATCTAGCTCCCTGTCAGTCATGTTGGTGATGCAGGCTTCAAGTGTGTCTGTGGGATTTGACTCAGTATTCTGAACAATTTTATCAACAACATCAATTCTGAAGCATTCTTCTTCTTCCTTTTCATCGCTTGGAAATTTCATGGCTTGGAAAACATTAAAGGTCACTTCTTGGTCCTGCACTTTCATTGTTAGTTCTCCTTTTTGTACATCAATTACAGTTTTACCTGTAGCCAAAAATGGTCTCCCAAGAATGATAGGTACTTCTTTGTCTTCTTCCATGTCAAGGATGATGAAGTCTGCTGGAAGGATGAGTTTGTCAACTTTAACCAGTACATTTTCCACGAATCCTCTCGAAAATGCGAGTGTTCGATCAGCAAGTTGTAAAGATACTGAGGTAGGCATTGCTTCTCCAATTTGCAGTTTCCTGTAAATAGAAAAAGGCATTAAATTAACACTGGCACCTAAATCACATAAAGACTTACCGATATAATGTTCTCTAATGGTGCATGGAACTGTGAAACTGCCAGGATCTTTCAACTTCGGGGGAAGTTTCCTCTGAATAATGGCGCTGCATTCTTCTGTCAAAGCTACTGTTTCGTAGTCTCCCAATCTTCGTTTTCGTTAAAGAATGTCTTTCATGAATTTGACATAACTGGGCATTTGTTCCAAGGCTTCTGCAAATGGTATGTTAATGTGCAGCTTTTTGAAAATCTCCAGGAAACGAGCAAACTGTTTGTCCAGTTTATTTTTCTGAAGACGGTGAGGAAAAGGTGGAGGTGGAGTGATCTGTTCTGGTGCTTTTTCCTTTGCTTCTTTTTCTTTTGCTTCTTTTTCCTCAGCTTCTTCTTGAGACATCTGGATTCCAACATCTTTGTTGATCTCAGTACCGCTCTTTAAGGTAATGGCTTGACATTGCTCATTCCCTCGGTTCCTTGGATTTGGTTCTGTGTTGCTGGGAAGATTACCTGGTGGTCTGTAACTCTGAGCGTTGGCCAGTTGTCCGATTTGATTCTCCAGTGCTTTGATGGAAGCTGATTGGCTCTGAATCATGGCTTCATATCTTTTTAATTGAGCTAGCATCTCTGCCATCACTGGTTCAATTGTTTGCTCATGGCCTTTATTCTGTTGCTGGAATCCAAGTGGTGGATAGTTCTTTTGCCCTGAATTGTTGCTCCATGAAAAATTAGGATGATTCCTCCACCCTGGGTTGTAGGTGTTGGAATATGGATTGTTCCCCTGTCTGTTGAAATTGTTGACATAATTCACCGTTTCTTCAAGTTGGTGTGATTCTGGTGCTCCTCTATATGGTGAACTTGTGGATCCAGTGGTGCTTTGAGTGTTGAGAGTCTCCATAAATTTGTATATCTGATCCAGCTTGGTGTTGACTGCTGTATTAGCTCCAACTTCATATATTCCTGCAATTCTTTGAATCAGACTTCTTTCTGTTGGCCACAAGGAGTTGTTGTTGGTCATTTCTTCAATTAGGTCCAATGCTTGATCTTCTCCTTTTTCCATTAAAGCTCCTCCAGCAGCAGCATCGATTGTGGTTCTCATCAGTCCAGAAAGTCCATTATAGAAAGTCTGGACTTGAAGCCATTTTGGAATCTCATGGTGAGGACATTTCCAGAGCAAATCTTTGTATCTTTCCCAAGCTTCGTACAGGGATTCTGAATCTTGCTGCACAAAGGATGTGATGTCATTTCTCAACTTTGCAGTTCTGGCTGGTGGAAAGTATTTTGCAAGGAATTTGGTGGCAAGAGTGTTCCAAGTTGTGATTGATCCTGCTGGTAGTGAATGTAGCCAAGGTTTTGCTCTGTCTTTCAGGGAGTATGGGAAAACTCTCAGTCTCATAGCTTCTTCAGCTCCTCGGTTGTAATTGAACGTGCCGCAAACTTCCAGGAAGTTGCTGATGTGGGCATTAGGATCTTCTGTTGCATTTCCCCCAAACTGAACTGTTTGCTGAATCATCTGAATGCAAGTTTTGATATCACCTGCATTTGCTGGTAAAGGAGGAAGTACAATACACGAAATGAGGCCATCTACCACCGGAATGGTTCTGTCTCGAATGGGAATTGGTGGTGCAACCTCCAAAGGTTCAGGTTCCATGTTGACTAAGGCTTCTTGGCCTTCTCGTCTTTCCCTTCTCAACTGTCTGATAGTTCTTTCAATTTCTGGGTCAAGCGGTCGGATTTCAAAGCTTCTGGTTCGTCTCATGAAGTGTCTGAGAACCTGAAACACAATAAAACAAAAATAATAAGTAAAAAGAAAAATTAGATACAAGTAACAAATCTAACATGTAAACTAATAGTAAAAGATAACTAAGTCCCCGGCAACGGCGCCAAAAACTTGACCGGCGTAAACACGCACATATAACGCAAGCGTACGTATTGTTCAAGTAGTATAAAAAGTATCGATCCCACGGGGACTTACAACCTTATCTATTAATTTGTATGAGTTTAACTGTTTACTGGTATCTAACAGATTGATTTGATTTGGTTGGAAAAAGGCGATGATTCTAAATTTAAAACAAGTAAATAAATTTTTGCTTAAGTGAAATGATGAAAATCCAATTTATAAAAACTATCCAGGGTTGTAACTTATTTCAATATTATTTAAAAGATGAAGTAGTTATCTTATAGTTGGGTAATATATCAATTTAATAACCTGGAACACTAAATTATGTAAATGCCTCTTCCGATGGTTAATTACAAATACCTAGTATAATTCAATTGAACCATATGTCTATGTCAACCAAATTACCTAGATTCGTTAAGTTCAAGTTCCAATTATGGCTACCCCCGCCCGACAGGTATATTCCTATCCTGTAAGGAAATCTATTAAAAGGGTTATCTATCCTCAAGGAAGATCGTGGGCTATTGAGTCTAAGGTCTTAAACTTAAAATCCCTATGTCTAGTTCATTTTAAGTTTACCTAATCAATTTTATTAATGGCCAGTTAATAAAAAGGCTTTAAGGTTAAGACTCAATAAATAAATATTTAAATTACCCAAACTATAATCTAATCCTTATAAACCGGTTAAATTGAAATTCATCACAACCCTAGATAACTAACTTAGCTACGACACATAATTAGGGCTAAAAACTTAAAAGACTTAAAAGAAAATTGCATAAAGTAAATGCGGTAAAATAACTGCTGAAAGTGAATTAAAATAAAATTGATAAGGTAAAAGAAATTACTTCTACTATATACTAATTAGATTTCTCCCATAATATAATATAAACTTTGCAAAACATTTCCAACTAGCCATATAGGCGGTATCTTGATTTAATCAGTTTAAAAACAACCAGCCATAAAGGCGGAATCATTTTAATATAAACCAGCCATAAAGGCGGAATCAAAATAACCAGCTATATAGGCGGAATGAAAATAAACCAGCCATAAAGGCGGAATTAAAATAACCAGCCATAAAGGCGGAATTTAAAATAACCAGCCATAAAGGCGGAATGAAAACAACCAGCCATATAGGCAGAATAACATTACCAACCGACCAGTCTGGCGGAATCCTTATTAAGTCCAATTTAAAACTTTGAATATATTATAATTATGGGAGAATAGTCTAATAAGTAATAGTAAAAGAATTACCTTTACCCTAGCAGAGGGAAGTTACCTCCTCATGGATGAATAGTAAAAACTGTAAAATAAACAAAGTAACTTATTATTATTACAGAACGTAATTAAAAATTACAAAAATAAATTAAAAGAACTTAGAGAGAGAAGAACTCCCTAATTACATCGAATTAGTGAGAGGAAATGGTACAACAAAAACTGAAATCTCGAGCTCTATTTATAGGCGCGGATAGGGTCTGCGCGTCGCGACGCTGCAACAGTTCCGCGTCGCGACGCCAGCTACAGTGACACGTGTCACGCGGTGATTCGACGGCTCAGATCTTATCCGATGACGTGGCACTGTTCATGACGTCATTGCTTACGTCACACTGATGATGTGGCACTGTTCATGACGTCATTGATGACGTCACGCTGACGTGTGGAGGGCGATTTTCGGCAGCGTCAGATCTTGACACGTGGCAGCGGCGTATTTTAGCAAGTCCGTTGAGATGTTGACACGTGGCATGGCGCACGTTAGCAAAGTCAAACTTTTCAAATTGTTGACCGTTGACCCGGCACACTTTAGCAAAACCGGCGCACGTTGAGCGTCGCGGCGCGCAAAGCTCCAGCGTCGCGACGCGCAGAAGATGAAAATATTCCTGTTGACGCATTTTTGTCCGGTTTTGCCCCAAATTGCCTCCAGTGCTGTCCAAACGTTATTTATCTGCAAAATAACAACAAAACACAACAAAACGTTCATAAATCTCGAGAAACAATACAAAACATTAGGTCAAATGAGTGAGAAATAGTGGTATAAATACCACTTATCAACTTGAACTTAATGAATCTAGGTAATTTGGTTGACATAGACATATGGTTCAATTGGATTATACTAGGTATTTGTAATTGACCATCGGAAGAGGCTTTTACATAATTTAGTGTTCCAGGTTAATAAATTGATATATTACCCAACTATAAGATAACTACTTCATCTTTTAAATAATATTGAAATAAGTCACAACCCTGGATAGTTTTTTATAAATTGAATTTTCATCATTTCACTTAAGCAAAAATTTATTTACTTGTTTTAAATTTAGAATCATCGCCTTTTTCCAACCAAATCAAATCAATCTGTTAGATACCAGTAAACAGTTAACCTCATAAAAATTAATAGATAAGGTTTTAAGTCCTCGTGGGATCGATACTTTTTATACTACTTGAACGATACGTGCGCTTGCGTTATACGCGTGTGTTTGCACCGGTCAACCATATAGATATACTCATCAAGATTTCCATTGAATAATGAATTCTTGACGTTCATTTGCCAAATCTCAAAATCGTAATATACGGTAATTGAGAGAAAAGTGCAGATGAATTTAAGCATGGATACTGGTGAGGAAGTCTCTTCATAGTCAACTTCCTCTTTCTGGGTATAACCCTTGGCCACTAGCCTAGCCTTGAAGGTCTGTATCTTCCATTTACTCCGTTTTTTCTCTTGTAGATCCACTTGAAACCATGGATTTTACCCCATCAGGTTGATCTATAATTTCTTTGACTGAGTTGGTGTACATTGACTCCATCTCGAGGTTCATGGCTTTGAGTCATTCCCTTTTTTCAGAATGATTCATTACACTACGATAGGCCAATGACATCTACAACATCACTGAATTAAACAATTTATACCTCTCTAACTCCTAGATAGCGATCAAGTTGTCATATAACCCTCCCTCCACGTTTAGGTGGAAGATCATTCTGACATAGTTTCATATGATGCTCAGATTTCAAATGTGGTATGTTTTTTTTCCAATCGTTGTTGACGATGGTGTGATGATATAGAACTGTTGGAAGATCATTCGACATACTAGCAAGTAACTCCTCGAGTAACACTATACTTTGAGGTTTGAAATTTATCAGATAGTCATCCTCAAGAAACGTAGCGTTTGTCGAAACAAACACTTTGTTATCTTCCGAACTATAAAAGAACACACTCATAGTCTCCTAAGGATAGCCGAAAAATAGGTACACTTGAGAACGTGGCTCCAACTTAGTAGTTTAATTCTTCAGCATATGTGCGAAAATTTCCTAAACTAGCTTTACAACCACTCCACAACTCTAAGGGAGTTTTAGGAATGGACTTAGATGGAACTACATTAAGGATATACATTGTTGCTTGCAATGCAGATCCTTAGAATGAACTAGATGTTAACTATAACTAAACATAAATCTTATCATGTGTAGTAGGGTCTGATTTCTCCTATCTGCAAAACCATTCTGATGTGGTATTCCAGGTGCGGTGAGTTGGGATATTATCTCATGCTCAGCTAAGAATTCTTCAAAATCTCTATCAAGATATTCTCCTCCACGATCCGATTGAAGATTATTAATCATCTTACCTAGTTGGTTCTCAACCTCAGCACGAAACTCTTTGAACTTTTCAAAGATATCTGACTTGTGCTGCATTAGTTAAATATACCAATATCTAGAATAATCGTCAATAAATATGATAAATTATTCATAACCTCCTCGGGTTCTTACATTCATCGGTCTGCAACTGTCCGAATGTATTAACTCAGGTGGTTGATTGGCTCTTATACCTTTTCCAGTAAAAGGTCTATTGGTCATCTTTTCTTTTAGACAGGATTCGCAGAGTGGTAAAGTCTCAAGCTTTAACTGGTTTAAAGCTCCATTATTTATCAATCTATCTATTCGGTCAAGGCTAATATGACAAAGTCTAAGATGCCACATATATGTGTCATCATGAGAAATCTTTTTTGTTTTGTTTTAGTTTTTTCAACCTTAAAATTTTTAATGTTGAACAGTAAATTATGTGTTAACAACCTTAACACATATAAATTATCTTCAAAGTTTCATGTGCATATAGTTAATCCATTTCTACCAATAATAACCAAATTATTATTAAATGAAACAGAAAAACCATCATCCAAAAGTTTAGAAATATCCATCAAATTCCTGCGAAAATTATGAATAAATAATAAATTTTTCAAACATAAATAACTATTATTTAAAAATTTTAAACTAGAAACTCCCACTGCTCTTGCTGAAACAACATCCCCGTCCTGACTCTCATGGTGTAGTCACTTTCAGCAAAGTCCTTCCACGAATCAAGTAGCTTCAAAGAAGAACTCGACAAAGAAGAAAAAATATGGTTAGTGGATCCAGAATCACCAATCCATACGAAGTTATCATCCTCTACAAAAAGATATTTGATGACAAGTAAATCGTATTTACCTATGGCATTCTTATCTTTCTGCTCAGTAAGGTATTTAGGACAGTTCATTTTCCAATGCCCTTCTTTGTTTCAATGGAAACACTTTCCATTGAGCTATGCATCCTTAGAGCTTCTCTTGTTCTTCTTCATAGGCTTTGTCTTAGACTTCCCAGTGTATTTTTCTTGTTCTTGACAGATCTAAAAGATTCGAAACATTTTCCTCTCCATTAGGCTTACGAGGATCCACCAGCATGGACTCATAATGGGTGATTTTATTTAGTATTTAAGTCAAAGTAAAAGAAAACTTGTTCATAATATAGTTTCTTTTAAACTACAGGAAACTCTTCGGAAGAGTTTCCATGATCATTGTCACCTGGCTATGCTCATCAATACAAGCTCCATGAGTTTCGCTAATATTGAGATAAGTCGTCATCCTCAAGACGTGCTTTGAGACTAATGTCCCTTCCTTCTTCCTAGCGGTCATCTCTGAGACCATAACCTCATGATGTATCGCTCCAAAGGCTGACCGAACATGCCCTGTAGTGACTTCATCATCAAAGATGTTGTAGCCAGTGGCTCATGCTTTGTAGCGAGAATTCTCGTTGGTCGTGACCCATTTGTAGTAGGCATCACGCACGGCTTGGCCAGAATTTTTGGCTGGCTCGAGAGGTAATTCCTCCGTCAGGATAAACTTAAGGTCATCACAGACAAAAATGGCATTCATGTTACTTTTCCATTTAAAATAATTTCCTCACATTAATTTATCATTAGAGAGAATAACAATAATTCGAGAAACCATGGCTGAAATTAAAAAAAAATAAACATTCATTTAATATCCATTCATCGAATTTTAAAATCATCAAATATTTAGGAATAAAATTAAAGATGATGCATGAACCATGTATAATGAATTAGAAACTTATAAGAATTACTATGCCACAAAAATCTATCATCCCAAAAATAAGTGTCGTCGTAGGGTAGGTCAAGTATTTTCATGATAGATCGAGATAATCTCAATTGATTAATAGATGCAAGAATAACTCTTACTCCTATATTAAACAACCACCGTTTGATTTGATCAAGGAATTTCAATTAACATTTAAACATTCCTTCGTGAGTGTAACCCGTTGTTTCGGAACCCTTGGACTTAAATAGTGAAGTACCTCCGTAGGGTAGGTCAGTTCACCAGATATATCTAGAGTTTCCATCCTCTCAGAATCCAAACTTGATATTAACCCAAAACGGACATCATCTGTAAGGGATGAAAATAAGCTGTATCGAGGCACCTTTTGAATCTCACATTTTCGGACTAACAACGGATATTGCGAGATATATTACCGTATATCACTCTCATACTCACTATTTTAAATTTAGGTTTCTACTTAAAATATCTAATATTTTAATTCACTAGTGTTTATAAATATATACACGGCTAAAACATAATTTCTACTGAATACTAGTGTATAATTAGTGATCTAACCAATTTTAACTCATAAAATTTTATTCACTAATTTTCATTAGTCTCAACTGATATTTTACTTAATTAAACAAATTTAATTAAGTTTGGTTTAGTGACCTAATTTATTTTAGCTATTAAAATATTGGTTCATTAACAAGTTTTAAATTTAAAATTCAACAAATGGACTAAATTTTTAATTAAACTATTTAATTAATATAAGCACATTATAAATTCCAATGGTATGTGGAATTGTATCCCAAATGCAAACTACACTATCGTCCATTCAGAATCGGCTATGGAATTTACTTCCGGGTTTCTATCAGATAATGAAAACATAATGCACTTATAAAGCCCGTGTGTATTAAATTTTTGAATTTCCAATTTTAAACCATTTAAATAAATAATCTAATTAATTATTTTCATGCATATCATATTCCAATTTTACTAGTTAAAATTTCATAAAATCATATTTTATGACTAGAATTCCATACATCTAAAACATGTTATGACATGTGAAAATGTAAGAGTAGGCACCCTAAGCTATATGAAATTTTGGAAAAATATTTCAAAATATGTATATATATAACATAAAAGAAAAATGCATTTACACGACTGTTATTTTTCATATACTATTCTAATTAGTACAAAATATTCCAAGACATCCCTTGGTTTTTCAAATCTCGTTCCATGGAGTGGTTTGAGTCCTTTGCGGCATTCGCTCTCCAAATTACATAGAATATTACAACTTGAGATATTTTTCATAGGAAAATAAATTTACATTACTTATAAAAAAATTATTTTATGGTCTTACATTCCAAAACTGAAATTATACAAAATAATAGTTGAAAATATTTACTATCAACACAATATATGCATCTCATGAATCTAAAGCAAACATCCATTATATGTACTTTAAAATTTGCATACTCATCACAACATGCATACAATCAAGTTATATCTCATATAAATTATTAAAAACATAAACGTTTGACAAAAAATAAAAATAAAAATTGGGTTAAGAACACTTTTCAACCTTACTCTTGATGCCAATTGTAGGAACCACTTTCCTAGAGCAACGGAAGCAGCTAAGGCACCGTGATCGGCATTGAAATGTTTCTATGTCATTTCCCTTTGATGGCCGAATCTGACTAGCCCTTATTCTGATGTTTTACTTATGTTTTTGATAATATTTTAGCACTGAAATAGCCCATGAATAGCAAATCAGATCTGATCCATTTTGCACCCAAAATGTGGGCAGAGCTCACCCAAGACGGTACCTAATATGCGTGTGATATAACTGTGTTTCAGGTAAGATATTTCTCACCAAAATAACCACAGAACACCTTAGAATCACCTCTTTGTATTCCCAGATTTTCTGGATTAAACACGAAATAAACCGAGTCCCAAAATATATATCAATATGCGGTAGTGAGCAGATTTTTTGTTCACTGCCATGTGTATGCAAAAAAAAAAGATGATGATTTTTATTCCGATTCTGAAAGGCCTTCCGTTCTATGTCTCGCAACCAACAAAGACAAGGTGGGATTGACTCACAATCCAATCTCTAAACAGTTTAGAAAAAATTAATCACATCGGAATTTTTCTTTTGTTTTTGTTCACTCTCTTTTCTTTCAACACTTGAGAAAAAACTTTGAACAAGATGGTGGCTAGAGTTTATAAATTATGAAATTAGGGTGAAAATGAAAACAAATTTTCCTTTTATACTTAGGGTTAAATTATTGTAAGAAAATAAAAAACCAGTTCCCCTCCTCACAATAATTTCGGCCAGCCCTATCATTTTTTGTAATAACCAAATTTTTACTTAATGTCATAATAATCATATTATTTAGTTGCCAAAATCAAAAGATGTAACTACTAATTTGGTAAATAAAATGTTTTTAAATCATATTTTAAATTTATTCATTTCCAAAATAATATATTAAATTATAAAATATAATTTAATAATTACAAACCTTTAAATATTTTAAATGATTATCTCATAATCATTTATTTAATGAAAAACTTATCTTAAATTTAACATAAAGTCTCATTTGTTAAAAAGTTATTATTAATCTCATTAACAATATATATATATATATATATGTGTGTGTGTGTGTGTGCGCGCGCGTGTGTGTGGGTGTGTGTGTGTGTGTGTTTGTGTGTGTGTGTGTGTGTGAGTATATAATTGGACTAACGAACTATATTTAATTTGCTACAGTATATCCAGCTAGAACAGGGACTAAACGGACCTGCGGTTCTAAGCTCCAATAATCCTAAAATATTAATTAAAATCTTAATTATATATTTCCACTAAAAATTCGAAGTTGCACTCGCGTTGCCGTAGATAGATAATATAAGCCGAACTACGTCGGTGTCCATCGATATAGTCATTATATATGGATTGGCCTTTCAAGAGTATCTCATAATAAGAGTCTCGTCATAATGTCTATTATACCTCTCTAATTATTTTTCCTTAAGTACCATTGATTCTTTAATGAACGATTTATTCATAACCATTATAAATGTTAAATTTTCCATTTGTAATAGAAAGACTTGAATGCTCTAATCGTTTAAGTATCGAATCAACCCTTAAGAAAGATGCTCCTCTACTTCACCCAAAAAGGAGTGAACTCCATATCTATATAAAACATCCACAACTACACACCAAACCATGTCCACAAAGTACGTAGTTATTGGTCGAGATTGCTACACCAACCTCACTTTTGTAAATCAAAGGACATAGCCTCCCACATATATGACCATCTAATTGATTAAAATGAAGAAACTCATTTCTATCTGGGTCCAGTCATAAATGATCACATCATATAAGGTGCATTCATTCTCATGTCACCATATGGACGATCCTGGATCAAGGTCGCCATACAATTATAGAATGAACCGCAGTTATAGATAAATCGCAAATAAGGTACCCACTTTGTTTGCTCTCTATGGACTATTTTATATTACTAACTTCAGAATTATTTAGTTTGAAGCCATATGAGTAATTAATGGTAAACAAGATAATTCATAATATGCGATTTAAATCAAACGATTGATAAATGAATAACGCAGCTTTTATTTCCTAACAAACAATTTTGTTTACAGTACATGAAGATATAGGGCATATATCCCAATTGTTTGTTATCTAGGGATGGCAGAAAAGCCCGGGCTTGGTCCTGCCCATCCGGGCTTTGGCCCGGCAAGTGGTAAAAAAAACTCGGGCCAGACCCTAGATTATGAGGCTCGGCTTGGGCACATAATAAGTCGGGCCTAGCCCGACCAGGGCTTTAAAAATATATATATTTATTTATATATATAATATATATATATATTTTATTAATAAAAAACTGGGCCGGTTAAAGCCGGGCCCCCACGCTCGGCTATGTTTTTCCCATGCCTGGGATAAAATTTTATTGCCCGGGCTCGGGACGGGCTTATCAAAGCCCGGGCCTTGCCTGGCCCATTGCCATTTCTTATTATTATCTCAGTAAAAAATGTTACCCTCCAAGATGCACTACCAAAAAGTAGAAAAGATTTGTTTAGCAATACTATGGGCCTATAGAAAGCTAAGACACTATTTACAATCCTACAAGATACAAGTAGTCACCAAAGAGAATCCGTTGAGGTATATACAATCAACGCCCTCCTTGGTTGGGAAGTTAAGAAGATGGTTGGTGTTGTTGATTGAGTTTGATATATAGTACATCATTAAGAAAATGATTAAAGGGCACACCGTGGTAGAATTCTTAACACAACCACCTATTAAATAGATATGTATGAATTTGAGTTTCCAATCGAGTAAGTAAGGGCGATAACTATTCAAGCCTGAAAGATGTACTTTGATGGAGCTTTAAATTGCAAGGGAGCATGCTTTAAAATCATATCGGTAACCCTGGACGGTGAATTTTGCCCATGGATAAGAGGTTAACTTTGCGGTCACTAATAATATAGTTGAATTTGAGGTGTGTACATTCGGATTAGAAGCATTATTAGCCATGGGGTGGAAGATGTAGAAGTGTTTGGATATTCGTTGTTGATAATTCGCTAGATATGGGGAGATTGGAACTAAAGGAAGAAAGGTTAAGGCAATATTTATTCCACCCCAAGACTTTGACAGAAAGAATCCCAAGGTGCATATTCCAACACTTGCATATGGAAGAAAACCGACATGGGAGATTCCAAAAAAACTAACCATGAGACCCTTATTATTGGCTACAGCTAGTAAACCCACTATGAAATATGAATGGTCAGGGAGGTCAAAAGAGGAGATGGGAAGCCATGGTATTGTGACATCCAAAATTACATGGATCATTGGGAATTTCCAGAAGGAGCTTGCAGAAAAGAGAGGTTAGCAATCCAGAAGCTAGCTTCCTAATTCATGAGTCTGAAGGGAGATTTGTAAAACAACAGTCCAATGGAGTACAATTAAAATGCCTGAAAAATGAGGATACTAAGAAGGTGGTGGAGGAATTCCACGCAGGGGTGTGTGAACCGTACCTCATGGGCTTAATTTATCAAAGAAAATCGTGAGACAAGGGTTTTATTGCCTAACTTTGGAGATAGATTGTGGGGAATTTGTAAAACACTGTCATGACTATTAGGCCCGCGAAATCCTAAACCACTTACCGCCAATGAAGTTATATGGGTTGTCAGAGCCTTGGCCATTCTAATCATGGGTTATCAACATGAACAGGGAAATCGATCCGCAAGTGTCTAATGGACACTGATTGATAGTGGTAGCCATAAACTATTTCTCTAAATAGGTAGAAGTCGAGCCTTTCCGCAAAGTCACAGTCAAATAGATGGCTAAGTTCCTAGCATGAAACATCATCTGCCAATGTGCGATGTCGTACCATGTAATCCACTAACAAGTGATAAAAGTGACGGCAGTAAGCATATTTTCATGCTCACTGCCGAATGATACAAGAAATAGAGGAAATGGGATTTTACGTCAAGTGTCAAAAAGTTTTACGTGATATGGCTCGTAACTAATAATGGGAAGTGTGGGCTTCACTTACAAGAACAAACAAATCCCTAAACACTTTAGAAATGAAAATTGCCGCACAATTTTTTTTTTCTTTCTTTTCTTTCAATTCTTGAGAGAAAACCAAGAACAAAAGGTGGCTAGGGTTAGAACATTATGATTAGAGTAAAAAGAAAAATTCAATTTCCTTTTTTATACCTAGGGTTTTGTTTTGTAATCCAATAAAAAAAGAAAACCTCTCCCATGCCTTGTCAAATT
Source organism: Zanthoxylum bungeanum (assembly GCA_019454045.1). Classification (NCBI taxonomy): domain Eukaryota; kingdom Viridiplantae; phylum Streptophyta; class Magnoliopsida; order Sapindales; family Rutaceae; genus Zanthoxylum; species Zanthoxylum bungeanum. The sequence goes on from SKCR01009973.1 coordinate 20,209, forward strand.
CGGCCAAAATGGCCAATTACAATAAAAAAAAAAATATTTGTTACATGCCTTCATTAAGACATTTAATTAAAATAACATTATGAATAATGTAACTTCCAATTTTGTAAAAGAAAAGATTTGAAATCAAATTTCAATATCGGTCATTTCTAGAATAATATTAAATTATAAAATAATTTAATAATAATAAAATTTAATAAATATAAATGATTATCTCATAATCATCTATTTTGTAAAAACTTTATATTAAAACTTAATATAATGTTTCAAGTGTGACATATATTATTAATCATATTAATAATATCAATGCATTTGATTTAATAATTGGACTATCCAATTATAATAAAATGACTACAATATACCGAGCTAGTATGTATACCATATGGACCTACAGTTCGAGCTACAATAATCCTGAAATATTAATTTAAACTCTTTAATTAAATATTCCTAATTATTAACTTTAGGTTATTCTACTAAAAGCCTAAATTTGCACTCTCGTTGCCGTATATATATTATATAAGTCAAACTACGTCGGTGTCCATCGATATAGTCATTACATATGGATTTACCATTCACGAGTATTTCATAATTATAGTCAGGTCAAAATATATGTTATACCCTTCTAATTATTTTAACCTTGAGTATCATTGATTCTCTAATGAATGATCTACTAATAACTACAATGAATATTAATCTTTCTATACGTAATAGAAAGGCTTGAGCGTTTTAATTGTTCAAGTACCAAATCAACATATGAGAAAGAGACTCATCTACATCTCATAAGAAGGATTTTACTCATATCTATGTAAAATATGCCCAACTAAAAACTAAAATATGTCCCCAAAATACATAGCTATTGGTCGAGATGTGTACACCAACCTCACCCTTTTGTAAATCAAAGTACATAGTGTACCTGCAGGAGTTTCGTAATACACTTAAAATTCAGATCAATCCATATATGACCATATATTATACTGAAATGAATTTCTTTATTTAACAAATATTATAAGAAATTCATTTCTATCTAGGTCCAGTCCTATATGATCACATCATATAAGGTGTCTCCATTCTCATCTCACCACATGAACGATCCCGATCAATGTCACCACATATTTTATAGATTGAACAGCAGCTATAGATAAACCATAAATAAAGTATCATGTTTGTTTTCTCTATATGGACTATTTTAGATTAGAAATATCAGACATTTAAATTTTCTTGTGTATGACATTAATACACTAAGTCTGAACGTATATAAGTAATCAATGGCAAACCTACACAATTTTAATAGACGATTTAAATCAACAACAGAAAATGATAATGCATCTTTTATTTTATAACAAATGGTTCTGTTACACATTACATGAAGCTCTAAGGAATATATTCCCAACAATCTCCCACTTGCACTAGAGAAAATGAGATATGTCACGTAATCCTAGCCCCTTTAGGTGACCTTCAAATACTTTAGCTGACAAAGTCTTTATAAACAGATCAGCCAGGTTCTCTACAAATGCAATCTTCGTGATAGATACGTCTCCTCCCTGCACTATCTCCCTGATAGGATGATATTTACTCTCTATATGATTTCCCTTTTTTGGCTTTTTGGTTCTTTGGAGTTCGCCATTGCACCATTGTTATCAAAATAAAGTGTGAGTGATTTATCCATATCTAGAATAACTTCCAAATCTCCCAAGAATTTCCAAAGCCAGAATGTCTCCTTAGCTTCTTCGCAAGCTGCTACATACTCAACATCCATGGTGAAGTAAGCAATACAATATTATTTTATGCTTCTCCACACAATAGCTCCACTACCTAAGGTAAACATTGATCCAAAATGATTGATTTCCTAGAATCGACATCCATCTAAAATAAGAGTTTGTATATCTCTGCGGATCACATCCTCACCAGAATACACAAGCATATATTTCTTATTCTCTTAATATATTTGAGAATGTGTTTCATAGCCCCCAATGATCTAATCTTAGGTTAGGACTAAAACCTAGTGAATCTCCCACTGTAAAAAGGATTTCCACTGTCATGCATAACATAGCATACAAGAGACTACCAATTGTTGAGGCATATATGATATGTCTCATTTCTCAACTCATTGAGGTCTCTTAGGAATTGTTCCTTCGATAAATAATTTCATGACGGAATGACGAATTGCCTTTCCTGGAATTCAGCATCCTAAATCGTATAAGGATCTTATTGATATAGTTTTTCTAAGACATAACTTACATCATCTCTTGTGATCCAAAGAATCTGGGATCCCAAGTAAATACTAGCCTCTCCCAAATCTTTCAATTGAATTGATTTTGAGTAGCTAGTAGACTTTCGATAATATTTTTACGTCAATACCCAATGTGTAACGACCCGGTGGTAACCTTTTCGGACCACCAATAATTTCGATTTACCGTTTCATTCTGGGATGAATATTCATAATATAAATTATGTTGAGTATATACAACACATGAAGTGACCTTTGGGGATAATCGATACTCCTCGAAATTCCGATACTGAATTGTACAATGTTTCACTACCGGATAATCTATGGTGTGTGGGCAGTAAATTTTTCATACGAACTTTGCTTTCTATGAATTTTATATTGTCGAAAATCTGAGATTGAGACCTATAACTTTCCCGTTGAACGTTTTTCCACATTCAAACCAGAAATAGGCGGAAAATGTAGATCAAACCTTCGGATGAATAGTAACCGA
>SKCR01009974.1:0-26412 GCA_019454045.1 Zanthoxylum bungeanum
AGAGAGAGAACGATTAATTTGGAATTAATCGATGAATTAATATATTCGATATATTAAATGAAATTAGATTTCGACGCGGATTAAAATTAGATTTTAATTCGGGCAAACGAGTTAATTTAGAATTAATGCGTTAGCGACGTAAGAATAATTTCGCCAGGCGCAATTATTTATTTAAATTCGATTGAATTAACGTCGCGACGTAAGCTCGGTATTTCGGAAATATCGAACCCGAACGCGTGAGTGCACGTGGGCCCACTTCCATTTGGAAACGTGTGGGGCCCACATGACACATGTCGTTCTAATGCTTTGCATGTAGATAGTGTACAATGCACTCAATGTCATTGCATGGAAATTGAGTGTTTGACACTCTAAGCCATTGCATGTATTGTGTCATAATTTTATTATTTATTTAATAAACATTATGGCATAAATATAAATTGATTTTTGGTAAATCATTTTAACTTAATACACAATTTCATCTCTCTCAAATTCTCTCCTCTCCTCACGCCAAAAACAGAAGGTTTGCTCACTGGTTTTGAACCAGTTCAGGCGTGACTTTAGGGAAGCAAGGGTTGGGTTTTCATGGTGAAAACCGCAAGTGCTAGCACACTACGAGTCTTGCGAAGGTGGTAGGGAGGTTTCCCTATGAGACGGGATCCATCCGACGTAGCTAGGAGTTCCGTTTCTTCACTCAATTTTCTGTTTTGCAGGGACAGTGGACTGTTGCAGTTTGGGGTGAAGGGCAGTGCGTTTTTGGCCTTCATTCGTCTCCAAATCGACTCAACCGATCAATGTTAGTATTCCGCTACCTCCGTTGGTGTGTTCACACATTATTTCATGTCTTGATTTGATCTTGGGACCTTATAGAAAACCAACAGAAACCTTTTACTCATTGCCATTGTTAAATCCATTTGGATAAATGCTTGGTGATGCTGCATGTTTCATTTATGAAATATGGCAGCTGAATTCCAAAACCGATTTCCTTAACGGAAACCTTTTGGAGGACGTTTATAACATCCTGACGGTTTTGTCGTACCAAAACAAGCAAACAAGGTTTGCAAGTTAATTCGATCCATTCATGGATTGAAGCAAGCATGGTGTTCTTGGAATTATCGTATTGATGTAATCATAATGGTATATGATTTAATTCAAAATGAAAATGATTCTTGTGTATATAAGGTGGTCAGTGGGAGCGCACTGACGATGATTGTCCTAAAAATGATGATCTGTCATTTCTTGGAAATGATATTCCTATATACAATCGGTGAATGATTAGCTTTCATGAAAATTCTCCGTATAATTCTTGGGAGAGACAACCTTTATTCTAGGAATAAAGATCTACTGGGATAAATCTAAAGGTTGTTGGTACTCACCAAGAACTCGTATATTGAAATAAATGTACGCGACCTGGTGTCTCATATGCTTTGAGCATATGGAGTCACAATCATGCCAATCCAAGTGATAGTCACTGGATTGATGTTAAGAACATCCTTTAGTATCTTAGATTAACTAAGGATGCTTTCTTATACTATCGAGAAAGAGAACTTGAAGTGACTGGGTTCATTGTTGCAAGTTTCCTAACAGATAAAGACGAATATAAGTTGATAAAGGTACTATATAGTTTGAATAATGGAATAGTGAGCTGGAAATCTTCCAAGCAAGATACTGTTGCCGAATAAACAACAAAAGCGGAATATTGTTGCGGTTGAGGCAGCAATATAAGCCTTTTGGATCGATAATAATCCTAATCAGATTAGAAGTAATTCTGTTAGCAGCTCAGCTAGGCTACAACACAGGCTAAAGAATTAATGGTCTCATCAACGATCCAGATATATACTTCAATTATACATCTGATTCGTTCGGATCATACATCGTGGCGATGTGATGATCGAATAAATCGCATCATATGATAATTACCAATCCGCTGACGAAAGCTTTTCTCAGCAGAAGTTTGAGCGAACCGTACATAGTTCGGGTGTAGACACTTGAGTGATTGGCTATAGGCCAAGTGGGAGATTGTTGGACAATTATGACCCATGGCATCACTATTTGTACAGATCATGGTGTTGTTGTACAAATTAACTATGTGACAAAGGAAATTGCCCTTTTATCATTTGTAATTGGATTACCTATATATATAAATGATAAAAGGTCCTTATGATTAGTTCTAGATTGAGATGATATGAGGCAGTATCAATCCACGAAGGTTTAATCATTAAATATCCTGAGTTAGAGTATTATCGAGATTGGACATCGATAATGCGTAAAAGACTAGTATTACACTTGTGCGCGTTGCGGGAGCATAACGACATAGTTCTCATATATTTGGGTATTGGATACTCATGCAAGTGTAATAGGAGGTTGTGTTTACCGATGGTACGGGAACAACTTCGCTCTGGATAGACCCCTCAGAATTCCATTAGTACTATGACTATATGTCTATGGAAGTCCGAATCAGGGTAGGTGTATTTGGTCTTAACTTGAGACTTGCACCGCTAATACTTGCGACAATCAATATACTTTGGTTTTGGTCGTCCAGTGCTTTAACGGTTCTGTGTACGCCTCTTCTGGGTATATTGAGAATCGTAGTGTATTGGGTGTGATGTCAAGATGGAAGTATCACTCCAGTCATAGTGGAGATATGACCGCGTAGGATACGGAACTGATGCTCTTTTATGCTGCAGCTATCGGGATATTATAACTAGGTCATGTTTATCCGATTATAGAGACTAGTTACCTGAGATCCGATATGTGCTTCGTACGGGGCAGACACAATTCCAGCCCCAGGCCTTGCACGTGACATCCGATGTTGGATCGTAATACGCAATACTACGTATACTATGCCTGATATAGATCATATATTCCTTTAAGAATATTTCTGGAGAATTGGGTAGGCATGGTGCTTTGCTAGAAGCCAACCATGTCTTGTAAATCCGTAAAAATGTAGTACTAGATACGTACATGTTCGGATAGTCCGACGACCGATTTACTGCCAACATATCCGGGGATCTCATGGGTCACTTCCCGAAGATTCACCAATGACGTATGACTCGCACTTTATTAATCTGGGATTAATTATAATAGAGAGAGAAAAAATTAAGCTGGGATTAATTACGGAGATATTTTATCTGGGATAAAATATTATTTAAAGAGAGAGAACGATTAATTTGAATTAATCGATAAAATAATATATTCAATTTATAAACGAAATTGGATTTCGACGCTGAATTAAAATTAGATTTTAATTCGGGCGAACGATTAATTTAGAATTAATTCGTTAGCGATGTGAATAGTAATTTTACTAGGCATAATTATTTAATTAAATTTGATTTAATTACGTCGCAACAGAAAATTCGTTAATTCGGAATTAGCGAACCCGAGCCCGGGAGTGTTTGCGGGCCCACTCGCATTTCGAATTCAAGTGCGGCCCACAAGTCACATCACGCGTCACATCACTTGTCATACATGTGATGGATGTCTTGTCACTTTGAGTGATTGACACCAGTCACTATTCATGAGTGATGTGAGTTGTTGGAAGGCATTAATTGCCATTTTGGCTCCAAAATTTCTTTTGACTTTTTTGAAAGCTTTACAAGATTTTGAAAATCAAAAATTGGTATTAGTTTTAGAAAAAAAAAAAAAACCAACATTCTCTCTCTTTCCAACACACACAACGGTTTTGGAACAATTTTCCCCCTCTCTCCCATTCGGCTTTTGAAGCCAATTTTCTTCTCATTTCTTGCTTGGCCGAGACATAGAAGAAGAAACAAGGAAGATTTGTGGCAAATCTTTCCAATGCTAGCACATGAAGAGTCATCCAAAGGTGATAGGGAAACCTATTCATGAGCATGGAATCACAACACAAAGCTTGGAGCTTGGAGCATCCATGGAGGTGGTGACCGAATATCTTGGACAACATACAAAGGCCAAGCCAAGAGCTTCCTTGGAGGAGAAAATATTTTTGTTGTTCGTCGCATCACAAATCCGATCTATGTAAATATGATTCCGCCATACTTCTTATTGTATTCACACATGTTTCTATGCTTGAATTGATCTTGGGACTAATCTAGAAACCCAACAACTATATATTCTAAGCATAAAACTCATAAAACATGCAAAGAACATAAACCTAAACATGCTAACTATCATAAGAACTCTAAATAAAATAAAGAAAGAAAAAGACTTACTTGAACCGTAGACTCCTTCAGTCCTCCCACCAATCTACAAGCTTTTCTCGAACTCAACAAGCTCTTCCACGTTCCAAAGAGCCACCCAAGTGTGTGGCCCCAAAGATGTACACACCAATGCCAAAACTCAACGGCAAGACTACGCCTTGAGTGCACGAGTATTTTGCCCTTGGTGCTAGCCTAGGCAAATACATCAAAACTTTTTAACTCGAGGTTCCTCTAGTCAATTAGACTTAAGGATCCTCAAAATCAGTGGCTTACTCTTAAACTTTAGAGTTGCTCACCTATATAAACCCAAGATATGAAAGGTTTGGTGTAAGAATTTGTGAAGAATTCTTTGGGTTTATATAGTGCTCCAAAGACAACAAAATTAATTAAGAATTCGATGTGGGATAAAAGCTAATTTAATCTTAACCATTTGATCATAATTTAGTGGTTAAATAAGATTATAAAACCCTAATAAGAGTTTGGGCCGAATTGGAATTCAAAACAAATAACAAAATTTTTTTACTATTCACGTTACTATTCATTAGTATAGTAATTTTTTATTATTCCAATTCCCAAAGTGCCCCCATCGTCATTCACCAATCCCTAAGCCACTATGGAACCTCATAAATGATATGTTCAATAATGAAACACATTGAACCATTTATGAAAAATTCCTACAACAATCATATATGATGTTATATTTGTACTGTGCACTGTTAACCATTGATTTCAACTTTGTGTGTGTGACCTTTTGGGTTCCCCTCAAGTTGGACATGAAATGAATCGTGATAATTTAATCGAACATAAATTATCCTCCGATCAGATGGTCGTTCGATTTCAATGACCAAGGTTGACATCTAGCAACATGCCAAAGCCCCCAAATGAGAAGAAGAATATATATATAACCATTCTGTTGGTTTCTATTAAGGTCCCGGATCGATTATAAGCATGAAAACATTGTGAATACATATCGACGAAGTTGCGGAATACTCACATCGATCGGTTGAGACGATTTGAAGCCGAATGGAGCCAAAAACGCTCACTGGTTTGGCACCACTGTGTGCAGAATTTGCTCACTGTTTTGGGCGTGAAAATGGTCCTTCCGCAAGCTCCAAGCTTCGTCGAACGGATCCCGCCTCATGGGTGGACTTCCCTAACACACTTCGCAACTCTCGTAAGTGTGCTAGCACTTGTGTTTTGCAACAAAACACACTCATTGCTTCCCATGAAGCTCACGGCAGTGAGCTGTGAAGAAAAAGAAATGAAGCCCCTTGGGCGTGAATTGAGAGAGAGAGATGGAGGAGAGAAAAATGTGTATTGGTTGGTCAAAGCATTTTCCAAAATGCTTTATATATTTCCAAGAAAATATGTTAAAACAATTACCAATATTACATCAAAATAATAAAATGGTAAAAGTCTCACAACTAACATTATTTCATTTCATCTACTTCCATCAACTTTCATTTCACTTTATCAAAGTGACATGTTGTGTTCCACACAAATCAATCACATCATCAATCAATCAATCAATCACTCAAAGTGACTTTTGATTTGACGCTTGATGTGACGAGTGATTTGACGCTTGATGTGACTTGCGTCGCCGCACTCGAATTCGAAATACGAATGCGCTCGCAATCACACTCGGGCTCGGTTGCGCTAATTCCAAATTAGCGAGTTTTCCGTTGCGTCGTAATTAACGATTACGCCTAGCGAATTCACTATTCACGTCGCTAACGAATTAATTCTAAATTAATTCGTTCGCCCGAATTAAAATCAATTCAGTTTCAATTCCGCGTCGAAATCTAATTTCGTTTAATATATCGAATATATTAATTTACCGATTAATTCCAAATTAATCGTTATCTCTCTCTAGACGATATTTTATCCCAGATAAAATATCTCCATAATTAATCCTAGATTAATTCTCTCTCTTCTATATAATCCCAGATTATTAATGAGTGCGAGTTATGCGTCATCGGTGCATTATCGGAAGCGACCCATGAGATCCCCGGACAATTCGGCAGTAAATACGGTCGTCGGAGTATCCGAATCACGTACGTACCAAGTACTACGTTCTACCGATTTACGAGACAAGATCGGCTTCTAGCAAAGCACGAAGTCTATCCAATTCTCCGGTAATATTCTCTAAGAATATTTAAGATCTATATCAAGCGTAGTATACCAAGTATCGTGTATATCGGCCCAGTATCGGATAGTCACGTGCTAGGGCTGGGGCTGGATAAGTGTCTGCCCCGTCCGAAGCACATATCGGATGTCTGGTAACTAGTCTCTATAATCGGATATACATGACCTTGTCATAATATCCCGATGGCTGGCCAGCACTTAAGAGCACTAATACCGTATCCTGCGTGACATCATCTCCACTATGACTGGAGTGATACTTCCGTCTTGACATCACACCCAACACTCTACGATTCTCAATATACCCAGCATCGGCGTACACAGAACCGGTTAGAGTCATAGACGACCTCAACAAAAGTATACTGATTGTCGTAAGCATTAGCGGTACAAGTCTCAGGTTAAGACCATACACACCTACCCTGATGTCGGACTCCCAAAGACACATAGTCATAATACCAATGGGATTCCGAGGGGTCTATCCAGAGCGAAGCTGTTTCCCGTACCATCGGTGAAACACAACCTCCTATCGCACTTGCATGAGTATCCAATACCCAATATATGAGAACTATGCCGTTGTGCCCTCACAACGCCCAAAGTGCAATACTAGCCTATTCCGCATTATCGATGTCCAGTCTCGATAATACTCCGGCTAGGGATATTTAATGATTAATCCTTCGTGGACTGATACTGTCTCATATCATCTCAATCCAGGAACTAATCATAGGGACCTCTCTTCATTTATATATCTAAGGTGATCTAATCACAAATGATGAGAGTGCAATTTCCTTGTCACATAGTTAATTTGTACAACAACACTATGATCTATACAAATAGTGACGCTATGGGTCATGTTATCCAACAATCTCCCACTTGGCACATAGCCAGTCACTCAGTGTCGAACACCCGAACTATGTACGGTTCGCTCAAATTGCTGAGAAAAGTTTTCGTCAGCGGATTTCCATGATTATCGTCTGACGTGTTTTATACGATCATCACATCGCCACGATGTATGATCCGAACGAATCAGATGATATAGAAGTATATATCTGGATCGTCGATGAGACCTTTAATTCTTTAGCCTTGTGCTGACGCCTAGCTCAGCTGCTAACAGAACTATATCTAATCTAATTAGATTTATTATCGACCCAAATGGCTTCTATTGCTGTGCCTCAGCTGCAGCAATACCGCATTTGTTGTTTATTCGGCAACAGTATCTTGCTCGGAAGATTTCCAGCTCACTGTCCCGTTATTCAAACTTTATAGTACCGCAGTATTTAACTGTTTGGAAACTTGCGGTAGTGATCCCAGTCACTTCAAGTTCTCCTTCTCCATAGTTTAAGACAGCATCTTTAGTTCTCTAAGATACTAACAGATGTCCTTAACTTCAATCCAGTGACTATCACTTGGATTTCCTGATTGTGACTCCATATGCTCAAAGCGTATGAGACACCATATCAAGTACATTTTAAATGTACAATTCCCAGAGAGTGTTAACAACTCCAAATCTATCCCAGTAGATCTTTATTTCCTTGAATAAAGGTTGTTACTTCCCCAGAATTTCGGCGTAACTGAGAATTTTCTATGAAAGCCAAGCTTTCAACATTGCTTTATGGGAATTTCAGTATCAGTGCTCTCCCACTAACCTCCTTATATACACAAGATCATGGCACTTTGCCATAATAGGGAGTCGATACCATCGTATCACTTCCTCAAATCGTAGTCAGATGGTATACCCTCATAAGATTACATCTTTAAGGGGTTACATCAGAAACCCTACCCCAGGTTGTTTCCTGATTCTCTCCGATCTACGCGGTTCTTGTGTATTCGAAGATTAATGGTACAGATTCATCATTGATGAACTGTTTGTATGTTCCATTACGGACTTCGTGCCTTGAATAGTATTACTCTAATTTCATCGAGTATCACTATCCTCCCACTGACCACTGCATATCGGTATTCCTCTCAGGAAAACCGCATGGTGAGCAACAATCATATTGTTCTCATGTGAGATTTATAAGTACTATACTTATGGTTTCCCTTAGGATAACCTATTATTGGCACTTATCCAATTTGGGTTCTAGTTTGGTATCATCCAAACGTTATGCCTGGCATACCCAAATTATTAGGAATGAGAAACCCTGTTTCTTTCCTGTTCATATCCTATATGATATCTGTCAAACAGATTTATATGGAACCTTATTCTAAATAAGTTTTGCACTGTTAATACATATCATGTTGAAGGAAATGATAGCTCAGAGCGACTCGTGATAAACCTTATCATGTCCAACAAAATTCGGTTTTCGTTCGGACACACACCGTCTAACTGACGTGTCTCGGGAGGAGTCCTCATCTGAAAGAATACTATACTCTTTCATGTATGTTTGAAACTTACTGCTTAAGTATTTTCCATTACGGTCTTACCGTGACGGTATAATACTATAGTCGATCTGTTTATCTACTTCGTGTCGAAACTCTAATAGTTTCCGATCTGTGTTCTTCAAAAGAAACACATAACCATAACGTGATGCCACATCCGTTAAGGTCACGAAATATTCATGTTCACATCTAGCCTAGCTAGATATGGGCCCACTAACTTCACCATGAATAGGGCTAACAGATCGGTGGCACTTTCACTATTACCAAGTAAATAGTGTTTTAGGTACTTTACCTAACAAACTAGATTCGTAGACTTTATTTGAATAGTCAAATCAGTCCTAGTACCCACTCTTCAAAAGTACGGATATACGAATCTTGTTTAAATTGTGTCCCAGACAACAATGCCACAAATAAGTCTCTATTGATCAAATCAATTTGAGCTATTTATTTGTCATTTATATGTTTTGAGATTTTAATTATATTCAATATAAATTCTGTTATTCACATCTATCTAATGTGTTTTATCTCAGTATCATCTTTATATAATGAAACACTTAGTGTTCTAGAATATAAAGGTTTATCCACAATGGATTAAACACTGATATAGAGATAATGTCTCTAGTCAAACTAGTTACATTATAACAGTTCCTAATTTTACACACCCGAAGGGTAGTTCCTAAACTTAGGTATCTACGGTCGAAACAGCGACTTTCGTCCCGTTTCCGATTCGCAGAGCAATCTCAGCTTGAAGTCAGTATCCTGCTCAAAGCAGATTCTGAACATCAATACATATATTTTATGTACCACACTAAGTATTTAAAATCTAATTTCAATACTAGTAGTGAACATAATTTTGACAACATTTTTAAAGTAAGAGCCTTGCCCTTTCTTTAATTCCTTCGTGTCTGCCATATCCAAATGGTAGTCACTTTGGGATATGTCAATTATCATTTTCAATATTTCAGAACCTTAGGACAAGCCTTGGTTTTAGAAATATCGAAACGATGTGCACCTCGTGCAACATGCCCAATTGCAAACTTTGACTTTTCACCTCTAGAATAGTCAATTAATTCTCCAAGAATTATAAATTGCAATTTTAATACTTCTTAAATCTAAAATTAGATTTATGACAAGTATATTAAATTAAGCATTAAAGTCATCATCACATAAATCTTCCAAAGATTTTATGCTCTACTTATTTTGCTTAATTTTGGGCTTAAGGTATAATAAGTTATTTTATCAAAAAAGTAACCTATTATTTATTCCCAATTTGAAATTAAATCATTTAAAATATTTTAATCCAAGATTATATTTTAATATCCAACTTTTCAATTTTATCTTGATACAATAGTCCAACTATTTAATCAACGATTAGTGGTACTATATATATTATAATGATTATAATAGTCAACTATATAATCAAATATAATCCAAATTAATTAACCTCAATTACATTGATTACTATAATCCAATTATAAAATCAACTGTAAACTGAAATTAATTAATTCAAATATATTGATTAATATAATCCAATTATATATAATCAACTATAATACAGTCCAACTGTATATTAAACACAATTAAATATTAGTCCAACTAATACTTTTAATATATGACGAGTGATATTTGTTTGAGCGCATATGGCGAGTAATTAAACGAATATTGCAAATTCAATTCTTGCCTCCCCTCCCACTATTTTTCGTCGAGCCTCTAACCCTCTGTCGAGTACTCGGGAAACCGTGTTTCCTAGTGGGCTAGGATCCCGTTAAATATCACACAATCTTGACTTTGGCCAACAAATTGTATGATAATCAACTAGGTAGATCTCTAAGATCAATTGGATCTCATCCAACTCCTAGATCCGTAGGTGGACATCCAAGTCCGAAACATATATCTTATATATGCCTATATATCCAATATATAGCCTAACCTTTTTCCTCTGAATCAACTAGGCCTTGGCTTTGGCACAACAAACCTAATGATCCCAGTCAAGCGCGGACCCATTGACCATGGAAGCTTCGTAATCAATGTCGTTGGACAAGAAGTGGTCTTGACTTTGGCCAACAAACCACAACTTGGACAAGACACCCAATATGGAACAAAGCTTCGTGATTCAAGACATCTTCGACGGACAAGGGCTTGACTTTGGCCAACAACCCATGCCAATCTAGGATCTTGAGCAAGAATCACTCAATGGAAGGAAAAGACGCATGATATTTAATGAGGGCTTTTCGCGTGCAAATTGGCTACCAATTTCATTATCTTTGTTAAGGTCTCATCATCATACACCCTTAAACATGCATTCTAAATACATAATAAAGCGAGTATGAAAATAAATAATAATGATATGCGGATGGATACTTAACACATTGATCCTAGATCAAATCTCTCCTTTCTCTCACTCAAGCTAGCACTTGTATTACTTCTACCCGTTACACTACACTTCTAAAGAAACCTCATTTACATTGAGGGGAATAGGTGAGAAGAGAATACAAAGAGAATAAAGGTGATAAGGCTGGACACGCAGGTCGGTGATAAGGCTGGACACGCAGTCCAATTAATAATCGAATTTATTACAACAATTTCCAAAATTGCCCCACCCGACTAATATCCATCCGATATACATTATTCATTCATCACAACCACGTATTCACACAAAAGCATGCTATCAATCAATCTAATCAAATTAATTAATCTGATAATTATGTGATCATCCAATGTTCAAACAACGATTTGATTTTGCTCGAGTCAAACTCGTTTTTGCGAATAAGTACTCAAAGTACGAATTCATGAATTAAATTAAACTACATCATTAAATCCAATTTAACATGTATTTAATACTAATTCACTATTCAATTCCAAATTAAATATTACACTTTATTTAATAAACCTTTAACGACTTAAATTCCAAATTTAATCGCTTCGGTCTCAAAGCCCGATTAACGTCCAACGTCAATTCAATTCAAGTCTAATGGATTTTAATTAATTTCTTTAGGCGTGGGCTTTGGCAACCAAAGCCCAATCAAGGAGTAACCCCATAAGCCTAGAAATCAATTTAGGCCCATTAGGCCCAATTAAACTTTAAAGGTTTATAAGTTGCATTTGGGCTTTATGGTAGTGGTTTTGGGCCCAATTGGATCCAATCCATTTGGCCTAAACCCAACTTTGTATAACAAAGCCAATAAGCCCATTTACAACATAATAAGCCCAAATCCAATTTAAGGCCTAAATAACTAAATTACATGAATCCAATTCCGCAATTTAATTACCTAAAGTGCATTACATGATTAATCACCCAAATCAATATTTCCAAAACATGAAATTAGTCCAATTAATCATGCTCATTATCATCATCACATGTCCAACACATAAATGAAAAAATCAAACCCATTTTACATGCTTCTAAGTCTCGGCCAAGGAGGGATTTTGTGTCCGATTTGGTTTCAATCCAATCGAACCCACAATCGACATCAAATCAACATCCAATTTGATTTCATACACATCCAATGTCACAAAATCAAAAATCCAAGACATTATAGGGCATAATGCATTCGGCCACCTTAAGGAAATTGGGGATTTTTGTTCAATTCAAAATCAATCCAATTAATCTTAAATTAACATCATCCTATATGATTCCAATTCATCCAATGAATCAAAATCAAAAATTCCAAATTTCCAAATAACCCTAAACTTTCGGCCAACATGAATTTTTGGGGAAAAATTGATCCAATCATTATTTCATTAAATTGATCCAATCAATCACTAATTAAACATGTTATAAGCATACTAAACATTCAATTCATTCAAATCATGCTCAAAACAAGTTTACCCAATTTTTAAGCCCTAAATTTTCATGCTCAAACCTAGGCTCTTGATGCCATTGTTGGTTTCTATTAAGGTCCCAGATCGATTATAAGCATGAAAACATTGTGAATACATATCGACGAAGTTGCGGAATACTCACATCGATCGGTTGAGACGTTTGAAGCCGAATGGAGCAAAAAACGCTCACTGGTTTGGCACCACTGCTGTGCAGAATTTGCTCACTGTTTTGGCGTGAAAATGGTCCTTCCGCAAGCTCCAAGCTTCGTCGAACGGATCCCGCCTCATGGGTGGACTTCCCTAACAACTTCGCAAACTCGTAAGTGTGCTAGCACTTGTGTTTTGCAACAAAACACATCATTGCTTCCCATGAAGCTCACGGCAGTGAGCTGTGAAGAAGAAAGAAATGAAGCCCCTTGGGCGTGTGAATTGAGAGAGAGAGATGGAGGAGAGAAAAATATGTATTGGTTGGTCAAAGCATTTTCCAAAATGCTTTATATATTTTCCAAGAAAATATGTTTAAAACATTACCAAATATTACATCAAAATAATAAAATGGTAAAAGTCTCAAAAACTAACACTATTTCATCTACTTCCATCAACTATTCATTTCACTTTATCAAAGTGACATGTTGTGTGTCCATCACTCAATCAATCACATCCATCAATCAATCAATCAATCACTCAAAGTGACTTTTGATTTGACGCTTGATGTGACGAGTGACGAGTGATTTGACGCTTGATGTGACGAATTAAAATCCAGTTTCAATTCCGCGTCGAAATCTAATTTCGTTTAATATATCGAATATATTAATTTACCGATTAATTCCAAATTAATCGTTATCTCTCTCTAGACGATATTTTATCCCAGATAAAATATCTCCATAATTAATCCTAGATTAATTCTCTCTCTTCTATATAATCCCAGATTATTAATGAGTGCGAGTTATGCGTCATCGGTGCATTATCGGGAAGCGACCCATGAGATCCCCGGACAATTCGGCAGTAAATACGGTCGTCGGAGTATCCGAATCACGTACGTACCAAGTACTACGTTTAACCGATTTACGAGACAAGATCGGCTTCTAGCAAAGCACGAAGTCTATCCAATTCTCCGGTAATATCTCTAAGAATATTTAAGATCTATATCAAGCGTAGTATACCAAGTATCGTGTATATCGGCCCAGTATCGGATAGTCACGTGCTAGGGTTGGGGCTGGATAAGTGTCTGCCCCGTCCGAAGCACATATCGGATCTCTGGTAACTAGTCTCTATAATCGGATATACATGACCTTGTCATAATATCCCGATGGCTGGCCAGCACTTAAGAGCACTAATACCGTATCCTGCGTGACATCATCTCCACTATGACTGGAGTGATACTTCCGTCTTGACATCACACCCAACACTCTACGATTCTCAATATACCCAGCATCGGCGTACACAGAACCGGTTAGAGTCCTAGACGACCTCAACAAAAGCATACTGATTGTCGTAAGCATTAGCGTACAAGTCTCAGGTTAAGACCATACACACCTACCCTGATGTCGGACTCCCATAGACACATAGTCATAATACCAATGGGATTCCGAGGGGTCTATCCAGAGCGAAGCTGTTTCCCGTACCATCGGTTAAACCCAACCTCCTATCGCACTTGCATGAGTATCCAATACCCAAATATATGAGAACTATGCCGTTGTGCCCTCACAACGCGCACAAGTGCAATACTAGCCTATTCCGCATTATCGATGTCCAGTCTCGATAATACTCCGGCTAGGGATATTTAATGATTAATCCTTCGTGGACTGATACTGTCTCATATCATCTCAATCCAGGAACTAATCATAGGGACCTCTCTTCTTTATATATCTAAGGTGATCTAATCACAAATGATGAGAGTGCAATTTCCTTGTCACATAGTTTAATTTGTACAACAACACTATGATCTGTACAAATAGTGACGCTATGGGTCATGTTATCCAACACATTCTGTATGCGATTTACATATGATACGGTCCCTCACCTCACTATATCCCCCACCTATTGACGTAGGGTACGGAAAGTGTCTACCAATATGGTCAATTGTATGATGTTGATAGTGTCATGAATCGTGCTAACCCAGATCTCACAATGATTTTTCCGCTGTGTCCACAGTCTCAAGCACTGAATCACATATCAACCCGCGAACTGGAATACTACTTTATAAGAAAATATTATCCGATAGAGTGGCGATTCTCTGTAGTATCTTTACAAACTTCATGTGTTTCAACAAATGAACCAATCATAGCCTTATGACCAGATCTTTTGAACCGGGGAAGGAGAATGTCAAAGTTATTTGATCCACACATAAGATTGTAAAGACATCAAGTCTAAGGACTAGTCATATAATTGATACATGAAAGTTCTCATAGACACATGGGATAAACACTTCATATGAAAACTTTCGGCGGTCAGTTCGATGGACCTGAGCAACTTATACATCCATGTAGTACACCAAGCAGAAGGATCTTCGCTTGTAGCCTATGAGATCGGCTACCCCACTTAAGGGCAGATCATATCATCATGCTAGTCTCTCTACTTTATGAACGCTAGATTATTCACAAAACTATGACTAGGAACGTTTGAGAGTAATGATTCTCATAAGGCGTGGAAGCCATCATCTTATTATTACAGTGTTTGATGATTCATATAATTTATGTAAGACACGTATAATAAAGATTGTCATTTTATTAATTAATGAAACTATTACAAATACATGTACATATAGCCCATACACAAGTTGGGTATAAGGCATATCCCTAACAGAGCATACGTGTTCTACGTCCCAAATGAACAAAGAACATTTGTCTCACGAAATGCTAAATTTCTAGAGAATGAATTCCTTCTCAAGAAATATAGTGGGAGTATACTTGACCTCGAAGAGGTACGAGAAGAACAAACTAACATAGAACTAAACCCAGGCCCATCAAAAGGGCAGCGACGGAACAACCACAAGGTTATGAACTCAGAAGGTCTGGTAGGGAAAGATATGAGCCTGAAAGATATGGTTTCCATATTGATGAGGAACATGATCAGGTCATTGATAATGATGATCCCACCAGTTATGATGAAGCAATGAGTGACATTGATTCAGTCAAGTGCCTTGAGGCTATGAAATCTAAAATAGACTCTATATATCAGATCAAGTCTGGGACTTGGTAGATGCACCTGTAGGGATAAAACCCATAGGCTGCAAGTGGATTTACAACCGTAAAAATGATGCAGAAGGCAACATCCGAACCTATAAGGCTAGATTGGTGGCTAAAGGTTATAGACAAATCCAAGGAACTGACTATGACGAAACCTTCTCTCATGTTGCAATGATAAAGTCCATTCGAATTTTACTGGCACTAGCTGCACACTTTGATTATGAGATTTGGCAGATGGATTTCAAAACAGCTTTCCTTAATGGGAACCTCGTAGAGGAAGTCTATATGACACAACCTGAGGGGTTTGCATCTAAGGATGATCATTATAAAGTATGCAAGCTTAACCGATCCATTTATGGACTCAAGCAAGCTTCCAGAAGTTGGAATATAAGATTTGATGAGACAATCATAGAAATTGACTTCATCAAAAATGTAGAAGAGCCTTTTGTTTACAGGAAAAGTAGTGGGAGTGCTGTTGTATTTCTTGTATTTTATGTCGATGACAAATTAATCATCGGGAATGATATTCCCATTATGTAAGCCACCAAGCAATGGTTATCTCAGAATTTCTCCATGAAAGATTTGGGAGAAGCAGCCTATATCCTCGGCATTAAGATCTACCATAATAGATCTAAGAGGTTGTTAGGACTTTCTCAATCTACGTACATAGATAAAGTTTTGAAAAGGTTCAAAATGGAAGATTCCAAAAGAGGTAATTTACCTACTTGTCATGGAAACAAATTATCTAAGGAGCAATGTCCACATACTCCTTAGCATAATGAGCATGTTTCAGGCAAATCCTGGTGAGCAACATTAGGAAGCTGTCAAAACAATCCTTAAGTATCTGAGAAGAACTAAGGATGTGTTTTTGACATACGGAGATTTTTCTGAGATGAAAGTCATTGGTTACTGTGATGCGAGCTTTCAGACCGATGGGGATGACAGTAGATCGCAAACAGAATATCTGTTTACTTTGAATGACGGTGATGTCAGTTGGAAAATCTCAAAGCAGTCAACTACAATGAACTCCACCACTGAATCTGAGTATATTGCATCATCTACAGTGGCTGCTAAAGAAGTAGTCTGGATAACGAAGTTCATCACAGAGCTGGAAGTGCTTCCCGCGATAAAGAATGGCGTCATGATAAACTGTGACAACACGGGCGCCATTGCTCAATCAAATGAACCAAGGTCCCAGCAGAAATCCAAGCATGTACTCAGGCGATTTAATCTTATCAGGGAGATTGTTAAGAGAAAAGAAGTTATTATAGAGAAAATACCCACAGAAGATAATCTTGCTGATTCTCTGACTATAGGCTGACACAACAAAAGCATGATAGGCACACCCGAGAGTATGGTGTCAAGATTCATACTAGTTGGCTATAGTGCAAGTGAGAGATTGTTAGGGATATGCCCTATACCCAACTTATGGATGAGCTATATTTACATGTATTTGTAATATTTTCATTAATTAATAAAATAGAAATCTTTATTATACGTGTCTTACATAACTTATATGAATCATCAACACAGTAACAAAGCCCTTGGAGTAATAAGAAGATGGCTTCCACGCCTTGTGAGGATCATTACTCTTAAATGTTCCTAGTCATAGTTTTGTGAATAATCTGGGCGTTCACAAAGCAAATAGACTAGCATGATGATATGATCCGCCCTTAAGTGGGGTAGCCGATCTCATAGGCTACTAGTGTTGGACAATTATGACCCATAACATCACTATTTGTACAAAATATGGTGTTGCTGTACAAATTAACTATGTGACAAAGGAAATTGCTCTTTTATCATTTGTAATTGGATTACCGGGATATATAAATGATAAACGTCCTTATGATTAGTTCCAAATTGAGATGATATGAGACAGTATCAATCCACCAATGTTTAATCATTAAATATCCCTAGTCGTAGTATTATCAAGACTGGACATCGATAATGCGGAATATACTAGTATTGCACTTGTGCGCGTTGTGGGAGTACAACGACATAGTTCTCATATATTTAAGTATTGGATACTTATGCAAGTGTGATAGGAGGTTGTGTTTACCGATGGTACGGGAACAGCTTCGCTCTGGATAGACCCCTCAAAATCCCATTGGTAGTATGACTATGTGTCTATGGGAATCCGAATCAGAGTAGGTGTATTTGGTCTTAACCCGAGACTTGCATCCCTAATACTTGCGACAATCAATATACTTTGGTTTTGGTCATCCGGGGCTTCAACAGGTTATGTGTGCGCCTCTTCTGGGTATACTGATAATCGTAGTGTATTGGGTGTGATGTCAAAATGGAAGTATCACTTCAGTCATATGGAGATGATGATCACGTAGGATATGGAACTAGTACTCTTATGTATTGCAGTCATCGGGATAATATGACTAGGTCATGATTATTCGATTATAGAGACTAGTTACCAGAGATCCGATATATGCTTCGTACGGGGCAGACACAATTCCAGCCCCAGGCCTAGCATGTGACATTAGATACTGGATCGCTATATGCAATACTACATATACTACGCCTGACATAGATTACATATTCCTTAAAAGAATATTTCTGGAGAATTGGGTAGGCATGGTTCTTTGCTAGAAGCCAACCTTGTCTTGTAAATCGGTAAGAACGTGGTAACTAGGTGTCGCGACGCTAGCCTGATTTCATGGCCAAATACTAAATCCCCATGATCACTACCCAAGGCTATTCTAACACTCCCACACTATAACCTTCACACGAACACTTCTCAAACTATAATATGTTTAGAACACCATCCATCACAAAGCATAATTTTCCCAACACATCCAAATAAAATTGAACAAAGGCCCTAACCTTTACATCCATTGAGTTATCAACTCCCAAATACATTAAACTCATGTTATATCATCTTCTAGTGCATGAACCTCAACAAATTATTATCAATGATTTTGGATACGACTGTTGAGATAGACATTCATGCGGAAAAGCCAATCTGACCTGCAATCGTATTGGTTAGCATTTTCAAATGAGAAATTAATATGATCATGGATTAGGTGAAGGCATATGCGTGTCGTATACGGAATCTTTAGGGTGCCCTCTAACTTTCTAAGATGAATATGAAATGAGATGGAACTTATTTATGTCATGCGTCGTGATGCCAAGTCTGGTGTGTCGCAACGCCTATGCAAGTAAACCCAAGCGGAGAGTATTTCCACTTTCGCGTCGTGACTCGCTACTCGAGCATCATGACGGCCTCAGTTCCAGATCCAAAATAGAGAGCATTCACATGCTCAACGTCGCAACACCAGCCTATTTGTGTCGCGACGCTAGCCTGATTGCAGGGCCAAATACTAAATCCACATGATCATTACCCAAGGCTATTCCAACACTCCCACACTATAACCTTCACATGAGCACTTCTCTAACTATAATATGTCTAGAACACCATCCATCACAAATCATAATTTTCCCAACGCATCCATATAAAATTGAACAAAGGCTCTAACTTTTACATTCATTGAGTTCTACTCCAAAATACATTAAATATCATCTTCTAGTACATGAACCTCAACAAATTGTTGTCAATGATTTTGGATGCAACCGTAGAGATAGAGATTCATGCAGAAAAGTCAATCTAACCAGTAATCGTGTATGGTTAGCATTTTCAAATGAAAAGCTAATATGATCATTCATGAGGTGAAGGCATATGCGTGTCATATACATAACCTTTAGGGTGCCCTCTAACTTCCTAAGATGAATATGAAAGGAGATGGAACTTGTTTCTGTCATGCGTTGAAATGCCAAGTCTGGTGTGTCGCGATGCCTATGCAAGTAAACCCAAGCGGAGAGCATTTCCACTTTCACGATGAAATTTATAGCATAGATCGTTTGAATGATCTAGTGCATGGACAGTTTAAAACGATAACATATTCTTTCTAAAAAATTCATAGTTCTAAAAAATAAAATCCTCCTAAAAATTAATCGTTTCTAAAATCTCTTTCTTATCTGAAAACTCAATTCTTTCTGAAAATAGTTTTTGAAAACTATTTTATAAAACTCAACTTTTCTGAAAAATCTATTTCTTGAAATCCGTTTCTGGAAATCTATTTATGAGAAATCTGTATCTAAAAATCTGGCGCTTGGGGAAATTACGTCTCGCCGTCCCCTTATATGTAAAATCCGGCATACGTAAATATTTGGTGGTCTTGGGCGTTACATCTCGTCGTCCCTCAAGCCATAAATCTGGAGCCGGGGTGCAGATCTATGCTATCATCTTGACTTAAAATCTAGGATCTAGGGGTATCAGTGATCCCTAGTCCTGAACTGTTTGTGCAAATGATATTTGTATCCGTCAATTCCATATATGTGTCAAGTTACATCTGAGGTGTGTTTTTCCCCCATGCTTCGAAAACCATAAAACTCAAGTTTTAAAAATCATTTCCTTCTGAAAAATATTTCTCAAAACGTTCTCATTCAACACAACTGAAAGTAATCTTGGCTAACGCCCTAAGTGCTCAAAGCTAAGTCTTGATTCAAAGATATATAAGTAAATGCAGTTTGAGAGAATGGTTCACTCACAGATTAACAACTATTGTCAACGATTTTGGATGTGACTATAGAGATAAAGATTCATACGGAAAAGCCAATCTGACCTGTAATCATATATGGTTAGCATTTTCAAATGAGAAGCTAATATGATCAATGATGAGGTGAAGGCATATGCGTGTCGTATACGGAACCTTTAGGGTGCACTTTAACTTCCTAAGATGAATATGAAATGATATGTAACTTGTTTATGTCATGCATCGCGATGCCAAGTCTAGTGTGTCACGACGCCTATGCAAGTATACCCAAGCGGAGAGCATTTCCACTTTGGGGTCGCGACTCGCTACTCGAGCGTCGCGACACCCTTAGTTCCAGATCCAAAATATAGAGCATTCACATGCTCACCGTCGTGACACCAGCCCAAACATTTCGCAACGCTAGCCTAATTTCAGGGCCAAATACTAAATCCTCATGATCACTACCCAAGGCTATTCCAACACTTCCACATTATAATCTTCACATGAGCACTTCTCTAACTATAATATGTCTAGAACAACATCCATCACAAAGCATAATTTTCCCAACACATCAATATAAAATTGAACAAAGGCTCTAACTTTTACATCCATTGAGTTATCAACTCCTAAATACATTAAACTCATGTTATATCATCTTCTAGTGCATGAACCTCAACAAATTATTATCAATTATTTTGGATGCGACTGTAGAGATAGAGATTCATACGGAAAAGCCAATCTGACCTATAATCGTGTATGGTTAGCATTTTCAAATGAGAAGCTAATATGATCATAGATGAGGTGAAGACATATGCGTGTCGTATATGAAACCTTTAGGGTGCCCTCTAACTTTTTTAGATGAATATGAAAGGAGATGGAACTTGTTTTTGTCATACGTCGCGTTGCCAAGTCTGGTGTGTCACGCGCCTATGCAAGTAAACCCAAGCAGAGAGAATTTCCACTTTCGCGCCGCGACTCGTTACTCGAGCATCGTGACGCCCTCAGTTTCAGATCCAAAATAGAGAGGTTTCACATGCTCAACGTCGTGACACCAGCCCATACATGTCGCGACGCTAGTCTGATTTCAGGGCCAAATACTGAATCCCCATGATCACTACCCAAGGCTATTCCAACACTCCCACAATATAACCTTCACATGAGCACTTCTTTAACTATAATATGTCTAGAACACCATCCATCACAGAGCATAATTTTAAACATACTTTCACCACAAGCTAAGAAATTCGGCCTAATATACATTTTACATCTTGACTTTATTTCAACCACACTTAGGCACAATTCATTCTAAACAACTTCTTAACATACATTAAGGCTCAAATTATTGCCCAACCTTCTCAAACAACAAAGCCCCAATTTACAGGGTTTCTAAGTATGAAAATTTAAATGAAGAATGGATGTTCATTTTCTTAAATGAGAAGAAGAAATAGGAAGAAAAAGCTTACTTGTATGTTTAGGAACTTTATCATCAACACCCTTTCTCCAAAATTTCCATGCGAATCAAGAAAATTTGAGAGCTTTCCTCTCTAATCATGGCTCACGTTTTTGCTTCCAAAAGAATATGAGTGAATAGTGTTTTTTTAAGGCAAAATGGTTGATTTTTATTTTGAAATGGGTGATTAAGATTGAGCCACATCACCTTAAATCTAGGTCATTCCCAAATTTTACTGTAGCAGTCACGAAAATCTCAATTTTGGTTCTACTTATGATTCAAATTTGGAAAATATCCAACACAGAAGTTGTAGGTCTCGGTCATAGGGTTCCGACATATAAAGTTCATAAAAATTGGAGATCGTATGAAAAAGTTACAGCCCAAATACCATGGGCTATCCAGATTTAATCTTGGAATGAATTCCATATCGCAACCACGAGGAATTTATCAAATGTCCAGAAAGTCATTTCATGAATATATATATGTTCAAACATGATTTATATCATGATCATGCTTCCCATAATGAAATAGTCATCGGGATTACCGGGATGTTATAAATTCTCCCCCTTTAAAAAGGATTCGTCCTCGAATCCTTTCAGATGTTGAACTTCTCAAGTCCGTCTTAGTTTAAAGATATCTGGTCTCTGCTACTTTTAGCTTCTTTTTTTTAACTTCCTTTCTGCTATTCCGCTCAAGAACTCTATACTATGACTTCTGGGAATATTTTATTTTGATATTCTCTATTTGATTCTTATACTTGAAAGCTTAACCCTTTGGAAGTCATTTTGCAAACCTTTTTTTTCTCATGTGGCAATAAGGGCCATATACTATATTTTGTCTATATAGGGTGTAAATCTTTCACGAAACTTATTATTCATGAATTCACCTATCTCTTATTCTAAATTTCATGATATCCAAGAGATGTGCTAGAAGTTCTCAATCTCTTATAATCCAAACTTAGGTTTCCTTCTAACTGGTGCCCTCGTGAATTATTTTTTCTACCTAATGTCCTATGATTGTATTTCCCATATAGTCACTCATCTTGTTATTATTTCTTTTACCCTAACACATTTAACTTGGAAGGTCTTGACCGAATATGATGCACGAGTGCTCATACGATCGTACCCGCAATTACTCCAGTTGAATCATTAATCTCCATTCTGATCACTAAGAAATATATTCATACCTGTAGGCATTGCATTTTTGCATACTAGCCTGATGAGGAGTCTCGTAAGGAGGCACTACCTTTGAGTCGTGGAAGTCGCAGAAAACGGTCGTCGGAAAGGAATTGACACATCATTGGTTTTGATTCGTTGAATTCGCTCGGAGTTCGCTCATTGAATCTTCGTTTCAAGGCATTTCCTTGGCCCGAAATCCCCGCAAACCACTCCCATTACACCAACCACAAGGCAACAAAATACCCACACAAAATAACCAAAAGCCACCAATCACAAATCCCTCCCAAACACTAACCAACGAAAATCAATTCCCTCACAATTCCTTCACAAACCAGACCAAACACAAAACAACAAACACAATTCCATCACCAAACCACAAACAAACGAAGACAAGCCCATAACACCCCATGACTCACGTAAATGAATAACCCTTCTCCCACACTTACAAAATAAAACAGCAACAAAAAGCCATGCAACACCCATGGACAAATAATGAACAAAACCCAACCAAATGCTAAACAATAAAATCAAAGAACAAACCAAGCCACTAACAAACAAAGAAACCCATGCAAACCATTCCCCCACCCATGCATCCCACGTAATTGATCTCAAAGCAATTCTTTCAACAAACACAAACTAACAAAACAAGCCTTACACCCCACGCCCATGCACCCATGCTAGCCACCCTCCATGCCATGACCTACACTCCCACCATACAGCGACCACTCTCTCATTTGCCTATATAAACCACCATTTTCTTCACTTTAGTGGGGAGACTGGGCAGAAAATACCTAGCACACATTGATCAAGCACTTAAACATTTGGAGATAAAAAAAAACAGCCCCTAATTCCCTTTACAAGTCACGCCCAAATCCCTTCATTCACTGCCCATCTTCACGCCCTTCACCACTTCCAAATCAGCCCTTGTCTTCAAGCAATTCACTGCCTCATCCAGCCCTTCATCCACACGCCTAAGTCAGCACCTTCACTGCCTTCCATTCAGCCCTACAATCCACGCCTTCACTACTCCCATTCAGGCCAGTGCACACTGCCTAATTCAACCCCTAACCTTCACGCATTCTGCCTCTCACTCAGCGCACCTACACAGATCCTCCACAAATAAACAAAACACACGCCCCTCTCCTCTAACAGCAGCTCGGCAGCAACTATCATCACATCAGCGTGAACAAGAAACCAAAGACCACAACCATGCAGCCCACGTGAACCAAAGCCACCACTCACCAAATAATTACAAAGCGGCCCTAGACGTGAGCCATGAACCTGCCTGGACGTGAGACATATAACAAAAACTGACCAGGAAACACATGAACCAGTAACCCTAACACCCATGCACGACGGCCCTCCAACAGACCCTCAACACACCTCAACTTCACGCACTGCACCACACGCAAATAGCCACCTTTAATGCCTAAATCACCCTCATTGATCACGCCTAAAACAGCAGCTCATTGCACTCCAAACAGTGACCAAAATCACCAAAACAGTGAATAAAAAACTGGACTTGAAAGTCTTCGAGAAACTGAGCAAACGGCAGTCCAATACCCCCCAAAATTCACCAAAACAGCCCCTAATTCACTGCAAACCAGTGAGCTAAGTGTGGAGATTTAAATTGCAGCGAAATGAAGTGGAAATAGCGGATGAAACAGCGAAACAGTGAGCAAAACGTCGAACCAGTGAACCGGTGAAATCGTGGTGTCTTAGCCCTTCCGACGGCCGTATAACGCACCTCCAAAGAATGACACAAAAGGTTAGACCTGAGGGTTTATATTATTGAATTTATTCAAATGAAATAATGATTTAGGAGATGTGTTTTGTGATATCTAGCATGAATAATTAGATTAGCATGTTGTTGAAATTTGTTCACATGAAATAATGATTTAGAAAATGTGTTTTATGGTATCTAGCATGAATAATTAATTAGCATGTTATCTAATTTAAGTTGTGTAAATTGGTAACTTAGAAAAGCATGTAACTTACTTTTCCTGGCATGAGAACTATGACTTAGTATATAATGTGATTTCGGGTGAATGAAATATGTGTTCTTTCTTGTGGTATATTGGATGGAAACCCGGACATAAATTCCATAGCCGAATCCGAATGGACGGTATTATGGTTTGCACTCAGGATACAATGCCCCGTACCACTTGAAGGATTCACATATTTCATTTCATCAAAACTTGTATTTGAGCATGATTAGGCTATTAGAATGTTGTTTTATTTTCAGCATGACTTAGTTATTTATCTTTCGTATTAGGAATTTAAGTTATGATTATGTTTAGATCATTAGTTATTTAACATGTTTGATGTGTGATATCATGTGTTTGCCGTCATGAAAGTTTACTTTTGAAGCATGCAGACCTAGATTTAGGCTTTATAAGAATTTAGACTACTTTGACCAATATGTATGTTGAGTAAACTTGGTTAATATTGCAAAAATCCATTCATTACAAACGACATAAGTAAGGGACCATTCCGAACCCAACGGTTTGAGGTCTTCCCTTGCGAGGGGTGAGTGCGGCCTTAAATCATATTTCCCGGTTCACACCGGGTGGCGACTCTATTATTCTCCAGTTTAGTCCCCCGCGGGCTACTCCGTACTCCCAACCGGGCCGCGAGCTTGGAACAGCATGCGTCGTCCATTTCTTTGTCCTACAGTCTGGCGACTCCACTGGGGATAGAGAATCGGCCTCGAAATAATGTCTTGTAATGTTTGTGATTTGTGCTTTAATTAACCATGTCTGCTGTGGGTTTAGGGAGTTTAATTAAAGGCATAGTTAAGGCTAGGTAATGGTTTGGTGTCTTCCTTCACTCACTGCCTTTCTATAAGGAAAAGCTGTGAAGGCACCTAGATAATCATTACTTGTAGCTCATTGTGACAGACTAGTTTGGAGGACTCATTGTTTATTCCTGACACCAAGCGATAAGAGCCTAAGGGGCTTGGGTACTTAAGAGAGCCTCGCTCCACCCTCCCTCTGGGGAATCTACAACGGGAAGTCCATTCGACAGTTAGTCACACACTATAACTCATCGGCACGTACCGTAAGGTATAAAAAAAAGTACGTTCACTTGGTCGCTTGAAACCTTGAGTGGGGAGTCCTAGTTGTGAACAATCCTTCGTCAGCGAGAGCCTTTGTTTACACTCCTGAAATCTACACATAAACCTTAGTTTTGTGTCCCTTATAAATTGTTTATTTATGCTTGTATTTGGGACCATTGTCATTTGGAATCAGTTGGACTTTTTGTCAAGAGACATAAACTTGTTGGGCCATTTAAACAGGGACAAGTTCATGTCCTTTGACAATTAGGCCAAAAGCTTCTAAAATATCGATGAGCCAGTTTGTGTTTGGGTCTCTTATCATTTGAAGTTGTTTAGTCATATCATTGCATAGTGTAAACTTGTTGGGCCTTTTCAACTGGGACAAGTTTGCACCACACAATAGTATGATTGAATATTTTGAAATGATAATAAGCCCATTTGTATATATATCACACACGTCTTATACACCTCATGCATAC
>SKCR01009975.1:0-22926 GCA_019454045.1 Zanthoxylum bungeanum
ATATGCCCTGCCCTCCTATTTTAATAAAAACAGAAATCGGACTCCTTCTTTACAAGGATTCCTATTTCAAACTACCTTTACTCTTTTTATCCTATCAAGATACAATTTCATCAGTTTTCCCGTGAAAGTAGGATAATTTGTCACATTATCCGCAAAAAAAGGGTGCTCTACCTTCCTGAACACGTCTTGCTATCTGGTCGGTATTCATGAGGTCGGCTATGGCAACCTTTTATGCTGGAGAGTGTTCTTGCCGACCTCTATAATGTCCGGTCATCTGAACCAAAGCGGTCGGTCTTCACATGATGTGGTCGGTCTTCACATGATGTGGTCGGTCTTCACATGATGTGGACCAGAGAAAGATTTTACTCTTTTGTCCTTGTCGTGCTGTCTTAAATACTGTAGTGCCTGAAAAACAACCTCAACACTTGTAATTTTTTTTTTGGGTTAGAATATACCTTCTACTTATGGCCTTTACGATGCGCTTGACAAAACGTTTTGCATTTCTACGAGCTCTGTGACGTCTACGAGCTTCGTGAGATCTATGAGCTCGGAAGGAAATGGTTACGGTACAACCATTAGGCGCAGTCAAACTGGGAAGCACACACAAAACCAGAAGGACGTAAGCTGACATCTCTCCATTGTCTAGAAACAAAAGCTTTTCCAAACTGTTGCTGACTGATTGGGGCTGATAAAGCGAATCCACAGAATCCATCACTCGAAGCCTCTACGAAGGAATAGCTTTCACCTGTAAATTAAAACAAGATTCATTTTAATTTTAGAAACAAAAAAGACAGCAAGCCATTTCTTTGTTTTATAATCATAACTACCTTCCACACAAGTTGAATACTATTACCGCCTCTAATTCCAATTTTTTGATTTTAGCCTGAGGTAGGATTCTGGGTCGGTCGAAATTACTTGGTTTTCCCACTGCAGTAAATAAATAGTTTAACCGAAAACTAAAGGAAAATAAGAATAGAATATAAACCGAGGTTTAGGATTACCTCGATTTTTAGATACATGTCAAAGAGCCATTTAAAGACTTCTAGTTCTTGTGCAGGGAGATTTACGGTAGTGAAACAAATATAATCATCACGATCAGCTGTATCTCGTCCCCAAAATATCCCTCAGTGTAATCTTCTCCACCTATGTTCATTCAGTGAGCCAAGTATACTGGTCACATACTTGATCTTCATCGAACGTCCGAACTCTTCAAGCTCACTACTGTAAGCTGTTCAAATATTTATAGTTCAATTAATTTTAACTCTTTGTATCATTCAAACAACACAATAATTTTCCAAATATAAAATCCTGAAGAATGCTTGCAAGAAAAAGTTCTAAATAGTAGAAAAAATTAGTGTCAGAAATTAATTCCAAGCCAATCTTTAAACTTGTCAAATTTTCTATCAATCTTCCAGGAAATTGTTCCGAGCCATCTATTTGTGAGAAAGGTGACCTTAACGCTGTATAGTCCTCCATTGTGTTCATGACCTCTACATGCTCCACCCATATAACCTGGACAATAATTGGATAGAGTAGTGACTGTACCAAAATGAATTTAAGTCTGTAAGTCTGTATCATATCAGTGGCAGATGCATGCACATAGCATCTGTAAGTCTGCTTTACAGAAGCTCTTCAATATAGCTCTTGCTCAACAGCTCGGTTAGTCCAAAATATGCCAGAATATGATTTGCCAGAAGAATCATTGACTATATTCCGCAAGGCACCTCCATTGAACTGGACAGTCAAGCAATCTATAGCGACAGCACGCATTAACATGACACCTGCTGAAGTGATTTGTAATTTTAGTAATGTGGTAAGAAATAGAATTTGATTATTCTCATTAACTCACTCATTTCCTTTTCATATAAAAATACAAAACTGATTTTGTTTCTGCTGCAGGACAAATGGGTTTCAACGTTGTCACACATTGTGTACCATGTACATGACCAGATTCAACTAGACTTCAGCAGTTTTGCTCCAGAATTACAGGATGTACAAATGGTAACTTCAGTAAGTATATCAACTTCGAGATTATGTTATCTGCTATTTGCCTCTGCTTATTAGAAATTTCTGAACATATTAACAGGGAAACTAGTTGAAGGTTTTTTTTTAAATAAAAAAAATTAAAAATTTGGTACCGTAACGCATTATACATTGCCAAATAATATGCCGTTTGATAATGATTTTCATTTATTGTAGCTGACTGTAGAACTGAGTGTACCATTACCTTTCACAAAAACCAGATCCTCTACTTTACTGAGATTCTATAGAGGAACTAACAATGAGGTTTTGGCAATAGTTGAAGTAGCCAATAGTTATTTTGATCCTATGCCATTCTCCCCAGCACCCCAATCGGAGAAAGGTGACCTTAACGCTGTATAGTCTTTCATTGTGTTGATGACCTCTACATGCTCCCATATAAGCTGGACAATAATTAGATAGAGAAGTGATTGTACCAAAATGAATTTAAGTCGTCATTTATAGTTGTTGTAGGCTGTAAATTGGTATTGCCACTACTAACCTCAGAGCCACTGTCAGGGTGCTTTCTCATGATTACACCTGATGGCCTTCGTGTGAGATAATTCGATTGTGGTGTTGGGGAGAATGGCATAGGATCGAAATAACTATTGGCTACTTCAACTATTGCCAAAACCTTATTGTTCAGTTCTCTATAGAATCTCAGGAAAGTAGAGGATCTAGTTTTTATGAAAGGTAATGGTACACTTAGTTCTACAGTCAGCTACAATAAATGAAAATCATTATCAAACGGCAGATTATTTGGCAAGTATAATGCGTTAGGGTGCCAAATTTTTTTAAAAAAAAAAAAAAATTCCCTCAAGTAGTTTCCTTCTAATATGTTCAGAAATTTCTAATAAGCAGAGGCAAATAGCAGATACATAATCTCAAAGTTGGTATACTTGCTAAAGTTACCATTTGTACATTCTGTAATTCTGGAGCAAAACTGCTGAAGTCTAGTTGAATCCGGTTATGTACATGGTACACAATGTGTGAAAACATTGAAACCCATTTGTCCTGCAGTAGAAACAAAATCAGTTTTTTGTTTTTATATAAAAAGGAAATGAGTGAGTTAAGAAGAATAATCAAATTCTTATTTCTTACCACATTACTAAAATTAGAAATCACTTCAGAAGGTGTCATGTTATTGCGTGTTGTCGCTATAGATTGCTCGACTCTCCAGTTCAATGGAGGTGCCTTGCGGAATATAGTCAATGATTCTTCTGGCAAATCATATTCTGGCATATCTTGGAGTAACCAGAGCTGTTGAGCAAGAGCTATATTAAAGAGCTCCTGTAAAGTAGACTTACAGATGCTATGTGCATGCATCTGCCACTGATATGAGTATGGAGAAGGCAAATCCGACACTGACGGTTGTGATTCATTTGAAGATATTGAAGGCACTTCCATCTGCAGCATAAACTGGAAAACTATGTAACTTGGAATTCACAGAAAATCATACAATAAAAAAGAAAGAACTACAGATAGACTGAACGGAAGGAAAAAATAACAATAACATCAAAATTCATCACTAAATTATCCGAATTACATAAGTCAAGAAAATGGTACAAATTGAACCATCTACTAGTTCTTCAAGAATTTCTTATCAAATTACAAAACAACTGCACACTATAAAAAAAAAAAAAAAAGTGAGCTTTCAGTAACTTCATTTCCTTCTTTTTGGTTTGTATGCAACGAAACCAAAAAAAAAAAAACAGCTTATTTCTTTACAGACGAAAACATTTATAGCCCATTTCTTTAATCACTTCCCTGCTTTCTTATTGTTGTGTTAAGATCATTGATAACACAATATAAAAGCACCCCAAGACATTATAGACAACCAAAGAACCAATCAAGATCAATCAAACCCTAGAGTATCTAAAACAAAAACAAAAAATTAAAGAAATCTGAAACAGAATGATCAGAGTTTGGTGGTTCAGCCAAAGTTTACAGAGCACAGAGAAACTTATCATGAACAAGATGCAATAACTCACTCTCTTATGGAATTATTAAAGAATAAATCAAGAACAATCAAACCCGAAACCAAGAAATTAAACAAATCTGAAACAAACAGCCACTAATGGTCTATCCACCGAAGATGAAAGAATTGAGCTTTCATTATTTTTGTTAGACAAAGTTTACAGAGCATAGAGAAACTTACAAGGAACAAGATGCAATAACTCACTCTCTTATGGAATTATTAAAGAATAAATCAAGAACAATCAAACCCTAAACCAAGAAATTAAACAAATCCGAAACAAACAGCCACTAATGGTCTATCCACCGAAGATGAAAGAATTGAGCTTTCATTATTTTTGTCAGCCAAAGTTTATAGAGCATAGAGAAACTTACAAGGAACAAGATGCAATAACTCACTCTCTTATGGAATTATTCAAGAATAAATCAAGAACAATCAAACCCCAATCCAAGAAATTAAACAAATGTGAAACAAACAGCCACTAATGGTCTATCCACCGAAGATGAAAGAATTGAGCTTTCATTATTTTTGTTAGACAAAGTTTACAGAGCATAGAGAAACTTACAAGGAAGAAGATGCAATAACTCACTCTCTTATGGAATTATTAAAGAATAAATCAAGAACTATCAAACCCCAAACCAAGAAATTAAACAAATCTGAAACAAACAGCCACTAATGGTCTATCCACCGAATATGAAAGAATTGAGCTTTCATTATTTTTGTCAGCCAAAGTTTACAGAGCATAGAGAAACTTACAAGGAACAAGATGCAATAACTCACTCTCTTATGGAATTATTAAAGAATAAATCAAGAACAATCAAACCCCAATCCAAGAAATTAAACAAATGTGAAACAAATAGCCACTAATGGTCTATCCACCGAAGATGAAAGAATTGAGCTTTCATTATTTTTGTCAGCCAAAGCTTACAGAGCATAGAGAAACTTACAAGGAACAAGATGCGAAAACTTTCTCTTTATAAATCTATCTCTATCTTCAAGACGGTATCAATGAAGAGTGACTGCCAATCAGCTTTATTTGTGTGAACCAGAACCTTCCCGCCTCTGTAACTAACTTAACAACATTTGACCTGCGTTGACCGGGTTTGCAAGTGAGTTTCGCGTGCTAAATTAAGTGAGCTCAGCTCCCAAACGTTCCGACTCAGATTAAATTTCGCGCACATGCTTCTCGCGGGGTATTTGAGTTGCTATGGAACGACAGCTCCCAATAGTCGGGTTTTCAGCTCCTTCTCATGTATGACATGTCGGTCGACAGCAAACAATTTGTCACTATCCACCTTTCTTCTTTTTCTTCCCCCTCTCCCCGTTTCGTTCGGTTTGCGCCGTACTGGAACAGCAGCTCGCATCCATTTGAGTTGTTGTGTGGTGGGTTTTGGTTTTGCTTGCCATGGGGAAGGATCAAAATCTTCTATTTTGTTGTTGATAAATTGTTGGGAAAAGAAAACAATGTAAGAAATTGTTTTTAGGGTATCTGTTTTCGGTTTGTTTGGTTGCCCAGAATTATGAATACATTTGGAGAGAAGTGTCAAATTACTCCATTTTGGGTTGCGACTGGAGAAGAGATTTTAGGATATTATTTCTCAGTTTATAGCTCGAGATTTATGGAGATAGGCTTGAGGGCAGACGTGGTGTTAAATTGATTTTGTGTAATGTTTTATGAATGGGTTTTGATTAGGGGTCTTCTCGGGTCGGGTCGGGTTTTTTTAAATTTTGTAAGACCCGATTGGGTTGGGTTACGTGAAAGTCGGGTCATGGGTCGGGTCACGCGAATGTGAAATATGATCGGGTTCGGGTCGGATCGTCGGGTCGGCAAAAAAAATTTTTTAATTTTTTTGATGATTTATTATTTTGAAATATAAATATTATTTATTTTATATCCCGAAAATTATCATATATATATATTTTAATACAACAAGTAATAAATAAATGAAATAATAGTAAAAACTTTAAAAAAAATAATAAAATCTTAGAAAAATAATAAATTTTTAGAAAAATAATAAATGTTTTTGGAAAAATAATAAAAATATTATAGGGTTGGGTCCGGCCGGCTTTTATTTTCAAACTTGTTGTCCAACCAGAAAATTTCGGGTCGGGTTGAAATTTTTTATTTTTTTTAAAACCCGCGCGGGTCGGGTCGGGTTATGGGTTGACCCGACCCTATGAACACCCATTGTTTTTATAGGAGTGGTAATGGGCCGGGCTTATCAATATTCAAGTCCGGGTTCAGGAAAAGTTTGGTCCATCTCGAGTTCGGATTTGGGCTTTATCTGGTCCGATTCTTTAATAATAAAGAAAATTATATATATATATATATATATATATATATATATAATATTTTTTAAGTCTGGGCCGGGTCGGGCCCAAGCTTATTGTGTAGAGTCCGGCTCGGGCCCGGGCCTGAGCCGGGCCTCATATTTCAGGGCCCAGCCAGGCCGGACCGGCCCGAGTTTTTTTGCCATGCTTAGGTTTTGAGAGTATTCTACGCAATGTTGTTGTGATATTTTATATCGTCCGCAAGTGTACGGTGTCAAGTTTTAGTGTAAATGAGTTTAGACTGTCGAACCCACAGGGATTGCGTTAACTCGCACTAAATATTACAATTGATAATCCTAACTTTATTTAGAAAACAAATAATAAATATTTTGATAAATAAATATAAAAATAATTATATATAAGGAACTAATATGATAGAGATTCTAGATCCTGATTTCACCTAGTTATCGCCTATGTATTTGTCATGCGGCCCGGGTTTTTTTACCATGCTTAGGTTTTGAGAGTATTCTATGCAGTGTTGTTGTGATATTTTATATCGTACCGCAAGTGTACGGTGTCAAGTTTTAATATAAATGAGTTTAGAGTGTCGAACCCACATGAATTGCGTTAACTCGCACTAAATATTACAATTGATAATCCTAACTTTTTTTAGAAAACAAATAATAAAGATTTTAATAAATAAATATAAAAATAATTATATAGGAGGAACTAGTACGATAGAGATTCTAGATCCTGATTTCACCTAGTTGTCGCCTATGTATTTGTCATGCCAATTAATCATTGTTAAGTTATATTATTTATAAGTCAAGAGTCCTAAAATATCCACTACCTCTCTCGAGTGCCGAGTGAAAATATCATCAACTATAGACTTCGATATCTCTATAAAAATCTAGCAATTAACAACTCGTTACACTTTGTGATTCTATGTTAACGACTTCAAATGAACTACAGATTCTCTCGAACTCTATAAAATCCTAGGTCATATTCTCTAGATCTATTCAAAATCCTCTCTCTCGAGTGATAGATTTCAAACATGTATCATCATATTTGTGGCCAGCAAACACAAAGCATTAAACTCAAAAGAATATAAATAAATCAATAAAACTTCATAACAAAATTAGTAAACAATACAGGGTTCAAGCATCAGTTACATCATTCTCCAGAATTAAGGAGTTTAGTTCATGGCAAAAGATAAAAACAATGATAAACAAGCCATTAATCTAATGGAAATCATTAGAGTTCTAAGAAAAAAATAAGATGATAAAACTCGAATTAAATATCTTCCTCTTCGGATGTCACTGCTTTTGTCTCCTCTTGTTGCTCTTCAATCCTCCTCCTTGGATCTCTAAAAATATGTGTTTTTTTGTGTTTTGTGATGTGTATTAGCCTCTCTTTGAGTCATGGACGAACTAATGTATTTGTAATGGAGCCTTGGTGTCATTGGGTATCTTAAAACCCTAAACATCATGTGTCAGGTACGTATGTGTATGCAGCGCCGCGGCGCCTGGGCAATTGGCGCCACAGCGCCCTTCTTTCGGGAGTTTGTATGGGCGTGGTTCTGCTGAGGGCGCCGCGCCACCAAGTTCTCGGTATTCATGTATGGTAACGTGCAGGCGCCGCGGTGCTAGTGATTATTTTTCACTGGTTCCTGCATTATGTTTCTTGTTGCTCCCGTGTGCGTCCGATGCTTCTGAAAGTTCCCAAAACACTCGTATTTACTCCATTATTGATGTTTTAATGCTTCCTATAAATAAGACATAAAAGAAACTAAAAATACATTAAATGACTCGAAACGTAACAAAATAGTAAGCTAGGAATGCCATAATAAGTGAGTATAAACAGCACTTATCAAACACCCCCCAAACTTAAGATTTTGCTAGTCCCGAGCAAAAGACAAAATAAAAATTAAATACAAATAAACAAATAAAAATAAATAAATTAACTAAACCAATTTCGTAGGGATCACGATTGCATTTAGCATAAGCAACAAGCCTTTAAACCCCTAGGCGGCCCTAGTGGACGAGTTATAGTCTCGTGAGGGCTTACATCGAAGACACCCACAAACATCATTCACACACAATCATGCAAAAATATAAAACAAATAGAAAATAATTAAAATAATCCCGATAGTTATGCACAAAATTGTCCTCAAATAGTGTTTATCAATGAAATCAGAGAACCTTCAAAATACGTAATTCAGCTCAGATCCAAGTTCCTGAATAATTCATCTAGGCTAGACTCATTGTGTGTGTGTGTGTAAAGGTTCATTCACAGCTTGATTCCTAAGTAAGCCAACTTAATGATTTCGTTTAAAAATTGGGATAGATGGGTCAAACCAACTTAGATATTTCAAGTATACTCGGTATGTAGGGGTTTTTAGGGGCTAAATCCGGTAACGCAGCGGAAGCGGTGTAAAATCGTATTTTCCGATTTCAAAACTTTTTCTCGGATTAATTAAATAAACATATTTATTTAATTATCCAATAATCAAATTATGAAAAATTCAAATAAATCATATTTAAGTGAATTTACCGAATTGCCCTTACTTTGGTATTTTGTCCATTTTAGTCCGAAATTGATCTAATCAATTTTGAATGATTCTAAATCATTTCTAAGATGAACTTAGCATGTTCAAAACATCAAAACACCAAAAGCAACACAAATGCCCAAAATTGGACCCATGGCCGAATGCACTCCAATGGTGCCATTTTGTGCACTTTGTCATTTCATGCATCAAAACACATCAAGATGTAATCCAATGAACATGAAACTTTATATGCATCATATACACATCCAAATGCACAACATATATGAAAAGCCCCAAATTTGGAATTGGTCATGAACCCTAATTTTTCAATTTCTTCAAATTGGACAAATTAGACCAATTGGTTAAATCAATTACTTTAATCATCTTTCTTCCCATCCAATCAAAGTCTCAACACAATGAAACAACTCAAGATCAAATCTAGGTCATCTAAGAGTGGGTCAACAACTCTAGATTAGCAACAAGGTTTCCAAAACCATAAAAGAATACTTATAACTACACTAGTCACAAGCTTTCTCCATTATACATGCTCAACACTTTCATCAAAGTTCACAACCAAATAAAACATAAACTATAAGAAGAGAGACAACAACAAAGCAACACAAAATGATGCTAAGCATGTTAGAAATAATTTTCATGTTGAAGACTTTGAAAGATAACTTACAAAATCATAATTTTCCAAGCCATCTTCCTTTAGGCTTCAAGCTTTTCTCTCAACTTCTTTTATGTTTATTTTGGTATCAAATGAACTCCTTAAACCCTAAAATGAAATGAAACAATATATACTTGCCCAAAAACAAGCCTTGGCCGAATTTGACCTAAAGGAAATGCAAGTTACACTAGTTTCATTTCATTTCAATTTCATTTGCCAAGTTGTTAAAATGATCATTACATTTTAATGACATTTTCAACTTAGTCAACAATGGCAACATGAAAAATATAACCATTATATTTAAATAGGGTCATGGCCGAATTTGTGTATACAAATATACCAAATTCATTTCATTTTTCATTTCATTTCAATTTGAACAAGTTGATTAAATATCTAAAAACCACTTTATTAGATATTTATCACTTGGTCAACAATGGCAACTAAGCCTTAAAAACAAATATCTAAATCTTAAAATATTTATATTTTAATTAATTTAATCATTAACAATTAAATAATTAATTAATTAATTAAATACAAATATATTAAATATATGTATTATATTTACATTAAATATTAAATACACATATAAATTTATGATATTAGTCAAATATCTCAATTTGACTATTAATTAATGTGTATTTAAATTAATCAAGTATGAAATGTAAATACACAATAATTAAGGAAATGACTATCGGGTCCCTAGCATGTATTTTGCGTTTAACCTTTAAACGACTTTATAAATAATCAATATTATTTATATGTGTTGCTCTAGTGCTCTACGAGTATGTTTCATTATTGAGACTCTCTAGATTCAGGTATATCCGTCACGAAATCCAATTTCATGTCCATAATCTATCCACCCGTAGATTATGACGATCACAGATAAACTAGCTGAATCATACAGGTCGAGGTCATTGCATACGTATAATCCCTCCGTCACAGGTATCCGGATAATCCCAGAGATATAGATGTAAACGTCAAATCTCTATAGGTATTATCCGTCGACGTATCTATTAGCAATCTCTAAATAACACTCGGAACTTACTTCCGATGTATACTGTGGCCACAGATTTAACAGACTGCTAAATATATATGGACTACCTATGATCTGTACACAGAATTGACGGATCCTATCTTGACACACACAGGATATCCTGAGGATCGATCCACACCCAACGAACAGGCGGAGGTCTGATCTAAATAGATCGGTGACGTGACTGCCATCTAAGTGTGGAGGATGTCTCATACATCCACAGTGGTGTCTCAAGTCGAAGGACCACTATGCTACTCAACCCGAGAAGATTCTTATTGACGTTGGTGTACCATCCATTAAGAATCTTCGGTGAGTCGTTCAGTGTTTATCCATTATAAACACCTACACGTGTATACGAGTCTCCCTAGACTCATGGTTCATTGGGATAAACCATCGGACCAAGTCTCGATATACGACATGTACTGGTCTCAACGGATTTGACTAACCGACCCGTGTTAGCAAATCTTGACCAGGAACTATGTTTGATAATATTCATATAGCAGTGACACTTCCCAATGTCAATTACAAACTAACTTTGTAACTGTGTACTGCATTATATATTATCGGACCTTTGTCTAATATATACATATCACTAAACCACATTTAGTTTCAATCTAATCGTAATCAGATCGAATACGTATATAAGAACAAGAGGTGCAACCATAAATAAGTAATATTATGGAATAAGGGGATGTTTGTATTCATGAATCAGACATAAATACGGTCCGATTTGGCGCTCTGAGCACCAACCCCCAACAGTAATTGCTTTATTTTGTGCTCAGTATGGTATGATTTTTTTCTTTTCTTTTTCTTGTCTCTTTTTGCACTTTTTTTTTGAGCTTTTTCTTTTCTTTTTTCAACTCACCTACCCTTTAAGTGAGCATTTCTCCTCATGGTGGTCCTAATACTCACCCATAGGTAGTTTCACGCTTATCGGTTATATGTGGCTTATTTTATTTCTTTAGAGACTTTTTTTCTTTTATTTCTATCCATACCATACATCATAACACTAGCAAATCAAGATAGATATCTAAGGAAACGGTCATTCATCGACATGCAATTTCTTCAACTAGTCACATTGTCAACTACTTAAGTTTTCACTGCTAAAAACCTATAATTGAGTGCTTACGAGTCTAACATTGATCAACTACTCAAGGCATCAGATAAAGTAAATTGGGCACTTATCGTTTCTAAAATTTCACCCATAAATAAACAGTATCATCATAGGATTTATGCTTTACTATATAGGACTAAAAATATACAAGATTTTTTTTAACTTAAACAAATAAATAACAAGTAAACAACATGCACACACCCCTCAAACTTAAAACTTGCATTGTCCTCAACGTAAGATAAAAAAATAAATAACAAGAGTGAGGAACAACACTACCGTGCATGGAGTTGATCAGGCTCCTGCTGGTTAGAATTTGGTTGCGCGGGAGTTGTGTGTTTCGTGCTACCTGCATA
The DNA here is from genome assembly GCA_019454045.1 of Zanthoxylum bungeanum. Taxonomy (NCBI): domain Eukaryota; kingdom Viridiplantae; phylum Streptophyta; class Magnoliopsida; order Sapindales; family Rutaceae; genus Zanthoxylum; species Zanthoxylum bungeanum. The sequence goes on from SKCR01009975.1 coordinate 11,984, forward strand.
AATAACATGCAAAACGAATAAATAGACAATAGCACACAATAAAATAAAAAATAAAAAATAAAATAAAGGAATAATAATAAAATAAATGCAAGGGTTGCCTCACCACTAGCGTTAAGTTTAACGTTTTCAGCCAGACGCAACCACCCAAATGGTGGTCATGGTAGCTTCTTCATCCACTGGCTGCTTTGACATGAAAAAGATATCTTGGCAGCTGTGGCAGTTTATCCAAATACCCATTACTGCTGCTTAGTCATGGAGGAAGTAATCTGCCCAATCTGTGTTTCTGAGGACTTCATTGTTGCCCCGATATTTTCCATGTGTGTCCCAATATTGTCTAGCCTTGACTCATTCTTCTCAAACCTCGCTGAAGTATTAGCAATAAACGTGCTCATGAAATCTTCTAAGGAAAATTTCTGCTCAGCTCTTTGATAGTCAAAGCCCGATGAAGGTTGCAAGGCATTCTCTGTATTAACATATGACAAGTTTGGATGATAGCGATTAGGCACATGATTTCCTCTATAGTTGTTGAAGTTCTGATTGTTCACATATTGGACTTGCTCATAGTTTGGTTCTCCTTCCAATAACCGCATATTTATAGCTGTCGCTGATTCAACAAATGGTACTCGTAGATTTGTCAGGGCTGCTACTTGAGTAGATAAGGTGGAAATTTGAGCTGTAAGTGCCATAAGAGGGTCCACTTCATATATTCCAGCCACTTTGGTCATCGTAGCGCGTTCACTTGGCTATTGAAAATGGTTAATGGCCATTTCTTCTAATATATTGTAGGCGTCCTTAGTTGATTTCTTGAATAGAGCTCATCCAGCTGCTGCATCAACCACAGTTCTATTCGAACCATTCAGCCCATTATAAAACAACTGAATTTGGACCCAGTCTGCATAATCGTATTGTGGGCATCTTCGTAATAGATCTTTAAATTGATAGCATGCTTCATACAAAGTCTCAGTCTCCAGCTGCTTAAATATACTGATTTCTGCCCTCAGTTGAGCTGATTTAGCTGGTGGAAAGAACCTCTCAAGAAATTTTGTGGCCATATCCTGCCATGTCATGATACTCCATGTCTGTATTGATTGAAGCCAATCTCACGCTTTATCCCGTAAAGAGAATGAGAATAAGTGTAGCCTGATGGCCTCTTTACTCACGCCATTCATCGTTATAGTATCTGCGATCTCTAGGAACATCGTTAAGTGCAAGTTGGGATCCTCTACAGCTGAACCCCCAAACTGATTCCTTTGTACCATGTTGATCAATGCAGGTTTTAGCTCAAAATTATTGGCGTTGATTGGTTGATGGGCAATCCTATAATAAGTATCATCAATGACAGGCTTGAAGTGATCTCTGATTGCCATCTGACGCGGGTTGATTTCTCTGTTTTCAGTTGTCATCGCTTCTTGTTCAATTTTCCTTTCTTTCCTTAGTTTCCTCGTTATTCTTTCTATTTCAGGATCAAACAGGAGCGAGTCAAGACTTGTGGATTTTCGCATTCACTGAAGCACCAAAAGAAAAAGAAAAAAAATCAATAGACAAAATGAAAACAAAATAAAATAAGATAAATATAAACTAAAAATAAAAGATAAAAATCTAAATTAAGACTAAAATTACTTGGTAGTAGTATTAATGTGAATTAAACAAACAATCCCCAGCAACGGCGCCAAAAACTTGTTGTGATATTTTATATCGTACCGCAAGTGTACGGTGTCAAGTTTTAGTATAAATGAGTTTAGAGTGTCGAACCCACATGGATTGCGTTAACTTGCACTAAATATTACAATTGATAATCCTAACTTTATTTAGAAAACAAATAATAAAGATTTTGATAAATAAATATAAAAATAATTATATATGAGAAACTAATACGATAGAGATTCTAGATCCTGATTTCACCTAGCTGTCGCATATGTATTTGTCATGCCAATTAATCTTTGTTAAGTTATATTGTTTATAAGTCAAGACTCCTAAAATATCCACTCCCTCTCTCGAGTGCCGAGTGAAAATATCATCAACTATAGACTTCGATATCTCTATAAAAATCTAGTAATTAACAACTCATTACGTTTTGTGATTCTATGTTAACGACTTCAAAGGAACTATAGATTCTCTCGAACTCTATAAAATCCTAGGTCATATTCTCTAGATCTATTCAAAATCCCCTCTCTCGAGTGATAGATTTCAAACATGTATCATCATATTTGTGGCCAGCAAACACAAAACATTAAACTCAAAAGAATATAAATAAATCAATAAAACCTCATAACAAAATTAGCAAACAATACAGAGTTCAAGCATCAATTACATCATTCTTCAGAATTAAGGAGTTTAGTTCATGAAAAAAGATAAAAACAATGATAAACAAGTCATGAATCTAATGGAAATCATTAGAGTTCTAAGAAAGAAATAAGATGATAAAACCCGAATTAAATCTCTTCCTCTTCGGATGTCACCGCATTTGTCTCCTCTTGTTGCTTTTCAATCCTCCTCCTTGGATCTCTAAAAATATGTGTTTCTGTGTTTTGTGCTGTGTATTAGCCTCTCTTTGAGTCATGGACGAACTAATGTATTTATAATGGAGCCTTGGTGTCATTGGGTATCATAAAACCCTAAAACTCACGTGTCATGTACGTATGTGTACGCAGCGCCGCGCGCTGGGCAATTGGCGCCGCAGCGCCCTTCTCTCGGGAGTTTGTATGGGTGTGGTTCTATCGAGGGCGTCGCGACGCCAAGCTCTCGATATTCATGTATGGTAACGTGCAGGCGCCGCGGCGCCAATGATTATTTTTCATTGGTTCCTGCGTTCTGTTTCCTGTTGCTCCCGTGCACGTCCGATGCTTCCGAAAGTTCGTAAAACACTCGTATTTACTCCATTATTAATGTTTTAATGCTTCCTATAAATAAGACATAAAAGAAACTAAAAATACATTAAATGACTCGAAACATAACAAAATAGTAAGCTAAGAATACCATAATAAGTGGGTATAAACAACACTTATCAAGTGTTTTAAAATCCGGACTTGTCTATCGACTCCATCTGGCGAGAGGATTGAGGGTTAGAGGTCTAATCATGGTTCAATCCGGATCGATTCGGAGTCATTGTTTTAACTATATTTTTAATACTTTTTATAACAAGTATAAAAAAAAATCAAAATTAATAATAATTTTAAAAGAAAAAAATTGGTCCAAAAACCCACTGAATCCATGTTAGGACACCAGATCAGCGGCTAAATCAACAAATTTGACGGATTTTTAGTCGGTTCAACTCCGATCGATTTTGTGGGGGTCACTTGGACCGAACCTTAGATCGGGTCCCGATTCAATCAGTCTGACCGGCTGATTCGGTTTGGATTTTTAATCACTAATTTTATGTACGGGTGGATTAAAAAAAGTCACTAAAAAGTTCAATATAGCATAGACAAACTCCTAACAACAATAATATTTTACATAATATTTTGTATAATTAAGCAAATTAAAAAAAAAAAAAAAACATGAAGGGTAAAAGGAAAATAAATTTATTTACAAGATTTTATAAAATATTAAATAAAGCATAATAAAATATCATTTCTAAACTCCAAATTAATTTTGTATAAAGTCTTGATATTAGTCTTTTGTTGACTTAATTTTTATGTTAACCCTATTATTTTCCTTTTATTTTATACCGCAAATATAATTTTGGAGAATTAATTATTAGTCTAAGGAAGTCCCATTTCTATCATAGTTTGTCTCTTGCCATCGACTTTTTGCAAAACTTCAATTCTGCCACTGAGTTTACGCGCTCTATTGTTGGAAGTGAATTGGGTCAAACCTGGTCACGACTGTAAATTACCAAATTTAGAAATTTGGATAATTGTTGACATAAATAATTTTGAAGTGTAGACTAATTGAAAAACAATATTTATCAATAAAAATGAGAAGTACACACCGCTACACCCAAACAATATCATTATTCATATGAAAAGTGTTGTTACCACTATTTATATGAACAAAAATATCATTTTAGTGTAAAATGAGTGTGTTTCCATCATTACTCAATTATCGAATAACAACAATTGATCTTTATCTACACGGCTACACATGCATGTACCCAACTTTGGACTAAATTAGTCAAACCTTAACGCTATATAAACACATTTGTGGTGTTGTTTTTGTGCATCCTTCATAAGTTATGAATTTCAAAATATATCTCCATATTTCTTGCTTTGTTATAAGGTTCCATACTTTGTGTGAGAGACATAAACTCTAGAATAATTACATATTTGACATCAGAGGGGTGAGGCAATAAATAAAGTAGACAATCCGGCGTTAGTAATGTTAACAGTAAATTACATGGCAATCATGTATTAAGTATAATAATGGTGAAAACAGAAATAAAACTAGGCGCATCAATTTCGTGGTGGTACGTAGAGTTGTGTCCTGAGTGCATACCACTAGGGATGGCAATTTCCGGATCCGCAAGAGATTTCACTTCCACGGGTCCGGTTCCGGACCCTGGTAAATATTCACGGGTCCGGATCCGGGTCTACCCTGTCAGGACTCGGTTACCCGAATTCTTTTTCTTTTTTTTTTTTAATTTTTTTATAAATTTTAATTGTATTATTTTATATTCATATTTGTATTTTATTAGTTTTATTTCAATTCTTTTAATTTTTTTATTAAATTCTATTATTTATATATATATATGCCCATATATATTTATATTTTTTTATTAAAATGTAATTTATTTTTTAATTTTTTAATTTATTTTTTTTTAATTTTTTCCGGACCGGCGATCCCGGGTCTTAATATTAAAGACCCGGGTCCGGATTTTTTGATTCCGGACCCGGGTCTACCACATACCACGATATCGTCCAATCGGATTCGGCTATGGAATCTACATCAGGGTTTTCATCCTATATACCACCAGAAATTTGAGGCCGGATGTAGCCAATCATGTGGCCAGGCTTTCTGTAAGACTAATGTATGTCCGACCGGATATAGGGTATGTCCAGTCGGATATGCGGCATCACTAAAACAATAAGTTTTAAATGTCGAGTTTAAGTTTTCGGGGTCCTCAGGTCGTACCTCAAGCATTACTCAGCTCCGACAACACTGTTGAAGGTTTAATTCGTTGTTTTGGTCTCATGCTAGAAAGAATTCACAGGGTTGTTGTGTGTTTTGGGGTTTAGTCTCGTTTACTGGGTGATTAGTGTAGCTTATTTTTTTTTTGCTCTTGATTATCCTTCTCTATTTTTATGTATCCAAAAACCTCTCTGATCAATCCAAAACGGAAAAAACTTCTTTCAAAAGTGAAGAACGTATGTTCTTTTATAGTGCTAGGCTTATGTTTATTAGGGAAAATATCCCCTTGATAAGGAAAACCATTATGGAAAGAATTTATTCAGGAATCTGGTTAAGAATAATGTTCATGTTTATAGAAACCAATTAAAAGGGAAACCAGAAAGAATATCAAGTCGTTATGCTATTATGGAAATGCGATAGATATCCGGCTAGACTTTATGGACTTCCGACCGGACATGAAGGTTTATACGAGGACATAGGTGATGTCCAACCAGAACTCTAGCTTTGGGATTTTTTTGGATTTTCTTCCTTTCCAACATTAGACCTTTATAACGTCTTCAAATCTTCAAATGTGTCCTCATAAGAAACTCATCATCAGGCTGTAAAAATACAATGTATACACATGCAATACTCCACTTAGACCATTCCTATGATATAGTGATCATTCAAAACTTATCTTATCCTTAACCCATGACAGATAGCACTAAGTCATCATAAAAATGTGATATAATTTCTAGCTCCACTGTTCTCCATTTGAATTACACGGAATATAAATTGTCCCTTTTGAACTTAGGTATTGATATATCTTATCAATTAGTTATGATTTCCATTAAGGGAATCCATTAGACATAGACATTAAGTCAATTCCACTCGATGACTTTAACATTTGCTCTCTAAGTAAACATTTAGAGTAATTTTCTTATAATAATGTGTCTTATTCTTTTTCAGTTTATCTATAATATTATTAAAAAAAATTAATTGAATAATATAGTATATTTTATTGTTGTAATATGATTATTATTTAATAAATTTCTTAATTTAATTTTTTAAAAAATAATATAATATTTTTTCTTATTATAATTAAGTTCTAATGAAATTATAGTTGTTGACGGTGGATTTTGGTCTCAGGGCAATACGGGAATATCACCTCCGAGGGAATCCTCCTTCAATAGTGAATTTGTTTGGTTATGGGGGACCAAAGGCAAATTTAGCAAAAGACAGATAAACACACCAATCGACAAGGAGATTTAACGTGGTTCGGTGGAATTGGATCCGACCTACGTCCACAGACAAAAACAGGATGACACTTTTTTATTACTTCAATACTCTTCTCAGATATTTTGTGTTTACAAGTCAGAGCTTGATGATTCTGATCACTAATTTTTTTTGATGCCTCTTACACATACTCTGCCCTCCTATTTATAATAGTACAGAAATCAGACTCCTATTTGCATAAGAAATCCTAGTTGAACTTGGTCTTCTCCTCTTGTGAGGATTTCTAATCCAACGTTGCTTTCTCTTTTCTTATTCCTTGTTGTATTCTGACTTCATTTCCTTGTGGGAGTATGATAATTTGTTTATCTTATCTGCAAGAATAGGGTGTCGTCATCTTGAGCATGTCTCGCCATCTGGTCGGTCTTCATGAGGTCGGTCATGGCAATCCTTTCTGCTGAGAATGATGTTGTCGACTTGAAAGTGCCCGGCTATCTGATCCCTAGTGATCGGCGACCGGTCATAAAGTGCTCGGTATATATCTGTGTGGTCGGTCTGGAACCGTAAGGTGTTTGTCCTTTTATTGCAAAGTGGTCGGTTTGGATTTAACGATCTCACCCAAGCAGGGAATTACCCTTTTATCCTCGTCGTGCTGTTTTAAATATCATAGTGCCTGAAAACACCATCAACATCTGTCCTCTAGTTCTCGGTTCCAACGAGTGTACAAGTTGGTGCCGGGAACTATATAAAGGTGGTGTGCCGATTTAACTCTGTTGGGGGTCGACCCAGTATTGAATCAATATGTTACGTCGCCTCTTTTCAAATGCCTTTTATTGAGACGCGCAACAGTCACGTTCGTTTAAATGCCCATCACATCATTTTTAGGTTTTTCTCCTAGTTTTGACACTTTTCGAACATCCGTCAGGTTCCCGCCAAAAAGGAAACGAATCGACCGTGTAGAGGCGTCTTCACAGTGCGCTGATCTCAACCGTATGTTTGAATTTGGTAGACCTCTTTTGCAGTCGACACTTGGCGTTCATCCGGGTTTCTCCTTTTGATCCAACGGTCACGAGCGTCATGGCCATGACTATAAGAAGGCGAGGTTTTCACTGTTCAATCTTTTTTGGCAATTTCTCCTTATTTCCTGAAAATATTTTCGTGACTCGCTCAACTCAGTGCTCTCAGAGTTTAACCGCGGGCTTTCTTTCTCTCCACTGCGAATATAAGGGACGGGCAAACCGTAATGCACAACCTCCGATTTTTCTGAGAAGAACAAGTAAGTCTTCTGAACGACCTCTTCCCTTTTTGTGTTGTGAATCTTGCTGTTTTTTTGAATGTTGCTAGGGAACGACTTAAGGCTTTGTTGGATTTTGCTTTAGGGCACTTTCAGAACCCACCTGTTTAGCTAAGACGGAAGAAACCTGAGTAGTTTCTTAGTTATAGACTGACTTCCCCTTCCTTCTTTGTTTTTCGGATGTCAGGGATGTCTGAAAGCAGTTCTTCCCCTGAAAATCCTGCTAAACCCTCAACTCCCCCTGCTGAAGAGCTCTCCTCGGGCTCAGGGGCACCCAGTGTAGAAGACCTTGATACTACCCCTACTCCTTCTGAGATCGAACAAGATTCTTACCATCAAAGGGTTCCTCGGAAGGATCCAGAGTCCGGTGACCTTGGCTCGTCGGCTCTGGATATGAACCGTCCTTCCAAGATAACTGAAGATGACCTCGCACTACTTCGACAGCGATATAATATTCCGATAGATATCGCCCTTGAAGTTCCCGGCCTGATGGATCGCGCTAGTCAACCTGATGAGGGCTCGGTGGCACTTCTTCCTGCCTTTTTTCGAGTGCGGGCTGCGGCTGCCGGTTCAATCTTATTTTACTTGGATGCTGGACGAGATGGAGATTGCTCCTTATCAGTTGAGTCTAAACAGTTGGAGGATTTGCCGGGTTGTATGTAGCTTGGCATCGGGCAGGACTCGGCGAGCCTTCTCTTGAAGAGGTGAAGAGGTTATACCGGCTGAAGGTCAATCCTAGGTCGTACCACGGATGGTATTACCTTTCCGCTTATGACAGCTCGTCAAATATCGTCCAAAAGCTCCCTGACTCCAATAAGAATTTTAAAGACCTCTGGTTCTGGGCCACTGGGGATTGGGGACGGTCCCTAAGGTCGGATGAAGGGGAATTCTTGGTACCGGATATCTTCAGGGCGGGAGGTTAGGAGATCAACTTTTAGCTTTCCTTAGTTTTTTTTTTTTTGTTTATTTGGACTCTTACCCCTTCTTTTCTATTCCTCTTAGCCTGTTGGAGGGATGCTCACAAGCTTTCCCATCGGGTCCGGAAACGGGTAGTCTGGGCTCGTCGGTATGCCACCCACTGGAGGGAGTTGGTTAATGATGCGGCTTTTGTTGAGTCGGGCCTTACTCGGACTGTCCCTTCGGAGTTCTCGGGTCGGATAGGTAGATGTTTGCTGACTTTTTAGTTGACTTCCCTGTTTATTTATCACGTTTGATGTCTTTTTTCCTCTCTCTTTACTATATGCTCGGGTCCTGATTTCCTTCTTTCTTTGTCTTTCCCATTTTTTTTTTGTAGGTATGTCAAAGAGGCCAAAGTATCTTGAGCGGTTGGCCGGCACCATGAAGAAAACTGGCCATGCTGAAACTGGAACTTCCCGAGCACATCCTGAATCCGTTGCGGTTGGGAGGGTACCTCAAAGGAAGGCTCAGCCGGCTACTCGGGATCCATCCTCTCCATCTGGTGTACAGTTATCAGGATCTGTTCGGATGGTCAGTCCGCCGAAGCCTTTTAGGAAAAGGAGGCGTCAGTTTGGGGCCGAGGAGACTGAGTTGGAGGAGGAGGAGCCTGTGTAGGGCAAGAAGAAAGACGCCCGTCGGGGGAAAAAATCATCTGAGGGCTCCTCCAAGAAGCGAAAAGGTTCCGTGATACTCGGGGTGGATGATTTGGGAGAAGGCATCCGGGAGGCTACTTCCCATCTAGTGCCGGCTTTTAATGAAGTAGCCGAGGTGATTCCTCCGGGGGAGGTTTCGAGATATGAGGATATCTCTCCTGAAGCCTTGGTGACCGAGATGAGCTCTCAAATGGCAAATGTAGTTTTACTCATCTTCTTTCTGATTTCGGGTCTCGGTCTTCTTTATCTTATATCTTGACTTCTTTGTTTTTGTGCATGCTACTTACCTAATGGCCAAGAATAAGGACCTCCTTCTGAGTCTATTGTCCGAGGGTGGTCAGGCCTAGAGACTTCAGAATCGCCTACAGAAGTGGAAGCTAAACTGGCCGATCGGGAGGAGGTGATAAAGAACCACGAATCGACTACAATTGTTATCACGCGAGTTGCTTTTGTTGAAGTTCCCCACAGACGGCGCCAACTATTGACGGTGGATTTGGTCTCAGGGTAATACGGAATATCACCTCCGGGGGAATCCTCCTTCAACTGTGAATTTGTTTGGTTATGCGGGAAACCAAAAGGCAAACTTAGCGGAAAACAAGGAAATACGCCAATCAGACAAGGTGATTTAACGTGGTTCGGTGGACTTTGAGATCCGACCTACGTCCACGGACAAGAACAGGGTGGTACTCTTTTATTACTCAAATACACTCCTCGTGTCTCTTCTTTGCTTTTACAAATCGGAGCTTTATGATTCTAATTCCTCACTCTTGTGATGATTTTCAGATGCCCTACATATGCCCTGCCCTCCTTATTTATAATAAAAACAGAAATCGGACTCCTTCTTTTACAAGGATTCCTAATTTCAAACTACCTTTACTCTTTTTATCCTATCAAGATACTAATTTCATCAGTTTTCCCGTGAAAGTAGGATAATTTGTCACATTATCCGCAAAAATAGGGTGCTCTACCTTCCTGAACACGTCTTGCTATCTGGTCGGTATTCATGAGGTCGGCTATGGCAACCTTTTATGCTGAGAGTGTTCTTGCCGACCTCTATAATGTCCGGTCATCTGAACCAAAGCGGTCGGTCTTCACATGATGTGGTCGGTCTTCACATGATGTGGTCGGTCTTCACATGATGTGGACCAGAGAAAGATTTTACTCTTTTGTCCTTGTCGTGCTGTCTTAAATACTGTAGTGCCTGAAAACACCATCAACACTTGTAATTTTTTTTTTGGGTTAGAATATACCTTCTACTTATGGCCTTTACGATGCGCTTGACAAAACGTTTTGCATTTCTACGAGCTCTGTGACGTCTACGAGCTTCGTGAGATCTATGAGCTCGGAAGGAAATGGTTACGGTACAACCATTAGGCGCAGTCAAACTGGGAAGCACAGCAAAACCAGAAGGACGTAAGCTGACATCTCTCCATTGTCTAGAAACAAAAGCTTTTCCAAACTGTTGCTGACTGATTGGGGCTGATAAAGCGAATCCACAGAATCCATCACTCGAAGCCTCTACGAAGGAATAGCTTTCACCCTGTAAATTAAAACAAGATTCATTTTAATTTTAGAAACAAAAAAGACAGCAAGCCATTTCTTTGTTTTATAATCATAACTACCTTCCACACAAGTTGAATACTATTACCGCCTCTAATTCCAATTTTTGATTTTAGCCTGAGGTAGGATCTGGGTCGGTCGAAATTACTTGGTTTTCCCACTGCAGTAAATAAATAGTTTAACCGAAACTAAAGGAAAAT